>CAOLHI010004465.1:0-114682 GCA_948474755.1 Ctenosaura bakeri | reverse complement strand
AGTTGTTTGCACATCAGTTTACACTGGAGTAAAGATATCCCTGTAATTCTCAACAGAATACCTCCAAGAAAACACAGCTTCTCACATAATGGCATTGACACCAATGTTAAACAACAACAGAACCTAGCCATTAATTCCTTCCACCCAACAGATACTTCCACATAGTGTGGATGGTGCCACTATATAACGACATGTACGCATCACTGAACATTGGAAATAGTTATAGTAACTCACTGCCAGGAGGACCTGGAAACATTAGTCTACTGTGTCCTGATCAACAGGAGAATGGACCTTTGTTGCTTGCAGCAACCGCTAGCCAGTAAGCTAGGATGAGAGGACTGTCCAGGAGACACTACTTAGCTTTGAACCCAAGGAAGTTATACAACTAAGTAGTGCATGTAGATCACTGACCTTATTTTTGCAATAGATCAAATATAGCAGAGACTGTATGGACAACTTACCCCTTCCCAAATTCTTGTCTTCTTCTGGTTGTATGACAGCACATACTCCACTTCTCTTGTTTTTTTAATTTAATTTAATTTAATTTATCGAAGTAATAATGGTATCCAAGGCAGCTTACTATCATTTAAAAAGATACCAGTAAAATATTTAATTTACAAAAGTTAAAAAATGAAACCATCCGATAATTAAAATACACTTTAAAACAGTTTTTTTTTAAAAAAATAAAATTAAATGTAATATCAGAAATGATTTTAAAATGCAAATGTGAAAAAAAAAAAGACACAGCACATCACTTTAGACAACAACTCCATAACTACATTTCAGGATCCCAACCCTGCCTGAATAAAAATATCTTCACCCACCTGCAGAAAAAGAGCAGAAAGGGTGCCATTCGGGCCTCCTGTGGAAGGGAGTTCCGCCATCTGGGAGCAGCCACACAGAGACCTAGGAAAGTTACTTTTTGAACTACCAGTCCCAGGAACTCCTAGGGAGTTGTATTCCCAAAAAGGAAACTTGTCAAAGTCCACTTGAAACAAAGGAATGTGTTGCTTTCCCTACATACCATGAATGACTCTACATATCTGGATATTTTTTGTTGTTGTTTTCTTCACTGTAATTCTGCATGGTGACCATTTCCGCACTAGCCTGTTATAGCGCAATGATTCCACTTTCAACATCCTCTGGAATCCTGGGGTTTGCAGTTTCGGGAGGGGCCGGCCGG
Organism: Ctenosaura bakeri; assembly: GCA_948474755.1. NCBI lineage: Eukaryota > Metazoa > Chordata > Lepidosauria > Squamata > Iguanidae > Ctenosaura > Ctenosaura bakeri. Next base: position 113,499 of record CAOLHI010004465.1, on the reverse strand, counting down.
CCCAGGATTCCAGAGGATGTTGAAAGGGGAATCATCGCGCTATAACAGGCTAGTGCGGAAATGGCCGGTTATTCCCAATGGAGAGCACCAAACCTTCCTTGGTCATTCTGCAAGGCATATTTTGGGGTCTGCCATGATTTTGCAGGCGATGGGACTCTGACAGACGTCGTCCCAGTTTGCTGTTGTCGATTTCAGCATTGTCATGCTGAACAAAGCAATTATTACATCTTTAATTTGCACCTAACGAAACAGAAAGGAGGCATTTATGCTGTGTGACATGTAGACAAATTTTTCTTTAAAAACAAAGTTTCACGCTGTGACTACAATTAGTGTAATTGTCAGCTCCTCTCTTAAAAACAAATATGTATTAAAGGAAAAGCCAGCACAGTTCTTTCCTCTGGTGTGAAAATGAGACAATCAAAATCTATTGTAATTACCACAGTGATATTATAATTAGCAACGATTAAGTTATTCCATGCTGCTTTTTTTCCTCTTGGCTACAATTAAAAAAGTATATATCTTCCTTCTGCACATTACTGCTGATCATATTACCTCCATACATGTCTAGGAAGTAGATAAATTAGAAGCAATTTTAAAGAAAAACTCTGTTAAAAAACATATATCTTTCTATATAATGGATTAAAGTTTTCTTATGGTTTACCCTCCTTTAACATCTGTGTAAAAAAAGATTCATTAAAATGTTGGCTGGGCTGTTGAATATTAACATGTTTTAAAAATGGAGGGAAAATCTATTTGCTTAGAAATATAAAATATGAATATAAGCAATGTTTATGTTTCCTTTAGCTGATGTTTTATGCCTTTGAGTTTTTTATTTTATTTTATTGTCATGTTGTTTTATGGCTCTATTGTATTATCTTGTGGCATCTTTTTAAATGCCTTTCTGCCTCTTGCTTACCGTCTTGAAATCCTAGAATGAAGAGTTGGCTAAAAATGTATTCAACGAATAAAGAAATGGGATAAATAAAATGGAATTGCAGTTCATGCAATGGTAATTTCCCAATTAGACTGCTGCTATGGGCAGTGTGTAGGGCTGCCCCTGAAGATAAGTCAGATGCTACAGATATTGCAAAATACAGCAGCCAGCCTTCAGATGTGAAAATACCAGACGATCTGTAAACCTGTATTTCCCCATTTGACCCTGCTTGAGGCCATTTCTACACTAACCTGTTAAAGCTTGATGATTCCAGCTGGCCCCTCCCGAAACTGCAAACCCCAGGATTCCAGAGGATGTTGAAAGTGGAATCATCACGCTATAACAGGCTAGTGCGGAAATGGCCATAGCCTTTTGCTAATGTAACATTGCTTACTTAGAATAAAAGCTTTCCTTTAAAGATCTTAAAGATCTCTTTTCTACAATCTCCAACAACGGCAACATGTATTTATAACACTATTTCTCTTAATCTGTCATTGCTCCATATGTTCCCACACACATGTGTAGAACTACCATCTCACATGGGCAGAGGAGGGAAAGACTCTGCAAGGGCAGAGGTGGAAAAGTTCAAGTTAAGCCCCTTAGTAACTTCCCACTGAGTTACTGAGTCACAGGAAGGGGGTTAAATTATTGGGAAACAGCAGCTAGATGATCTTCAGGGGTTACCTCTCCTTCTCAAAAGCAGGAGGCAGGCTTATTACATGCTGTAAATCCTTGACATCAATCTCATTTTGGCACACACACACAAAATTCCTGCATAGAAAACATCATTTCTGTACAGAAAATAACAGTTCTGTGCTGTTTTCTACACAATAATAGCCCTGTACATTCTTTGTGCAGAATAAATCCCTTACTGTCAAGTGTCTGAATTTCATAGAAATCATAGAAATGTAGAGTTGGAAGAGACCCCAGGGGCCATCCAGTCCAGCCCCCTGCCATGCAGGAACTCCCTCAAACCACTCCCGACAGATGGCCATCCAGCCTCTGCTTAAAAACCTCCAAGGAAGGAGACTCCACTACACTCCAAGGCAGCATATTCCACTGCCGGACAGCCCTGACTGTCAGGAAGTTCTTCCTGAGGTTCAGGTGGAATCTCCTTTCCTGCAGCTTGAATCCGTTGCTCCTTGTCCTGGTGTCTGGAGTAGCAGAAAACAAGCCCCCTCCTTCCTCTGCATGGCATCCCTTCAAATATTTAAACATGGCTCTCATGTCCCCTCTTAACCTTCTCTTCTGCAGACTAAACATACCCAGCTCTCCAAGTCTATCCTCATAGGGCTTCATGGCTTCCAGGCCTCTCACCATTTTGATCGCCCTCCTCTGGACTTGCTCCAGCTTGACTATGTCCTTCTTGAATTGGGGTGCCCAGAACTGGACACAGTATTCAAGATGAGGTCTAACCAAAGCAGAGTAGAGTGGTACCAGTTCCTCCCTCGATCTAGACACTATACTCCTATTGATGCAGCCGAGAATTTCATTGGCTTTCTTGGCTGCCGCATCACACTGCTGACTCATGTTCAACTTGTGGCCTATGAAGACTCCTAGATCCCTTTCACACTTACTGCTATCCAGCCAGTCAGTGTCCTGACTCACAAAAACCCATTATGCAGCCATTTTGCCCCCAAATATTTTCAAATATATTTTCCTTCTCTAGTTTTAACTTTTCTTGGTTTACAGACTCCTGGATGAAAGTAGTGTACACTCTACCTAGGAAAATACACACAAGCAAATATATCCAGGAATTTTGCCTACAATCTGATTGCATCATGAATTGATTTCCTTTGCATAACCCAGTCTGGAATAGAAAGACTAAATACCTACCATGACAGGAAAATTTCAAAGCATAGGAAGGTAATCAAAAGGGAGTGGGAAATCATTTTTTGATCCAATTCACAGACCCATTCATGAATCCCATGTTAACCCTGATGCAAATTGTTATGAAGCTTCAGCAATCTGGCTATGATGAACGTATCTTAATATTTGGAGATGCGGATTATGTCACAGGTTAGAACCAGGTTAACCGGTGGGGCGAGAAAGAAGTCTTTTTGCTATAAAGATCAAAAATACCATCCTGTTTCTTCCTTCCCCCTGCACTCTGCCTGCCTACTGTAATCTTGAAGTTCTTGTTTTGGCAGTTCTCCAGAACTAAATACGGCCAGACCTATAACCTGGGCCGATGTAATTTTCATTCCCTGCTAAGTGCCTGATTTTTAAAACCATGCTGAGATGGAGCATTGAAGTCTTCGGTTTCCTTTGTGTGCATGTCAGTGATGTTAATCACGTCTCCATTGGTATCTTGTCTCTGTGAGCAAACTCCTCGGCCTGTCTTCCTGTGAGTGGAAATCCCTTCTAAACTCTGTCTCCATCTCAGCCGCCACATGGGGTACTGTGGCTCCGTCTCATTAGACGCATGGAAAGCTGAAAGAGCCAGGTGTGCAGGGATAAGACAAAGGGGAGGACTACACAGTTTCTGATTTTGCCCAGACAAAAGCTATGCACACTCCATCCTATTTGTGGGCACAAACATTGGAGTGTGTGTGTGAAAGGGAGATTGGGAGAAAAGGAGAGAGGGAGAAAGCACACAATAATTTCTTACCGCTCACTTGCCTTTTTTCCTTTTCCTTCCTTCCTTCCTTCCTTCCTTCCTTCCTTCCTTCCTTCCTTCCTTCCTTCCTTCCTTCCTTCCCTTTCCCTGGTATGTCCAGATTGCAATAAAAGCTGTCACTCCATTGCATTGTGATGCAATGCAAAATCCCCTTCTTACACTTTGGTTCAGTCTTGGTCTCCTTTATTTGCGAGGAGGAATTCCTCTCCTGCAACCCCCACAGTTTTTTTTTGTTTTTTGTTTGCTAACTGAAGAGCAACCTAAGTTGTTGGGTTCCCATATATTCTTTCATTAGAAGTTCTCTGTTCCCTTTGAAAAGGGTTTCCAGAAATATAATACAAAGATGTGTGCTCTGTGCAACGCTCACAACAACCCCTTGTCTTACTGTAATTTTCAAGCACTACCCTTTTGCTACTAAAAACAGCCTGCCTGCTTTGAACTTGCATCATCATTGACTTGAGAGGAAAGATCGTTTTGCCACAGACCTATCATATGTGCCTGGTTTTCAGCTCAAAGGAATTTAAAAACTGACTGCATTTGGCTGGCAAACTCTTTCTCGTTCCTTCTACAGTTCCCGGGAAGTGTAGACAAAATGGAAGTGCTGAAAAAGAGCAAGAACACAACGGGAATGGAACTTGTTCTTAAGAAAGGGAATAATTCTCTGACTGAGAATTCTAGAGGCCCCTCCCTGAACTACAAACCCCAGGTTTCCATAGGATGTTGGAAGTAGAGTAATAGCACTATAACACTGTAAAGTGGAAATGGCCTATATTTTTCATCCCTACCTGTTTCCTTTTGTGGGACACATGAGCCATTTCTGCACTAGACTGTGAGACATGAGCTTTTTCCACCTCAAAGGCCCCTCCCTAAACTGCAAACCCCAGGATTCCATAGGATGTTGAAAGTGGAATAATAGCACTATAACAGTCTAGTGCGGAAATGGACATCATTCAGCTAACCATCTGATTGGCTTCTGTAAACAGAATGAGAGGGTGCCATTTTGGGTCCTTTGTCATAGGCAGCACACCCCATTGTGCTAACCTTGCTTCATTTCATAAGATGTACCACTCTACCGTGCTTAGTTTGAGACCCCTGCCTTTGTTTAAGTTCTCAACACAGAGTGCTTAATCCAGTGAGCCTTACTTTCAAATGTTCTTTCCCACACATCACCATGCTATATTTTCTGCTACAGGCATGAATGCACACACCTGAGGTTTCAGTAAATAATTTAATTTTGCCATGCAAATTATGCTTATCCAGGCACTACTGTTCTCAATTGATTAGCACATTACCATTGATTGCTGATGTTCCTAGCTTTCCCCCCTCTGTGATATTGGAAAGTGAGTTGACAGTAATTAAATAATCATTTCATCACCAGGAGTGATTGAGTTTACTTAATTCAGTAGGTCTTTTATGCAACTAGTATTGAAATCCGAACCCTTATAGAATTATACTGATGGATGCCAAAACAGAAGAGAAAAGGCAGATCTTGTGAGAAGCACCTTGCCTTCCACAGATTTCCTGAACTTATAAGGAACAGTGTTCAGGAGGTTTTCCTTCACAACAAACATTTGTAGCAAAAACATCTGCATTGATGGGGACTGAATGGTGGCATGAAGAAATGTGATGTAAATGTTAGAGATGTAACATTTTCTGTGTTTTATTTTGGGAAGGATTTTTCAGAATCCCTCCTAGATTCCCATCATCTCCAAGTTCCACATAAACTTAACTTTATGATCATGGAGTGACAGAGTGGCTGTGCACAACTCCCTGACTAGTGCAATCAAATATGCGAAATATGCACCTTATTGTACATGGGCACCTATGTGTTCAATGACCAAGCACCGGGGCACTTCATGTACAGCTCCAACTCCACAACTTTGAACAGAATGCATCAGACAAAATTGTTTATGCACTTCTGCAGGTAAACTTATCTATTATGAGTTAGGGGGCACTGACCTCGTTCTTTCTAATGTCTGCAATGTATATATTTTTGCATATTTCCCTCCATCAGCTCAGTTTTGTGTGCATTTCCTGTTAAATATGTGGATTGTAGACATATGTGTATATGTTTATGATTCCAAAAAGGAAGAACAAAGAAATAGATAGTTGTAATTTCCTTTCAGTAATGGGAAATAGAAAGAGCCACACATAGTTTCCTGAATAGTCTTGCATACCAATAATTGGATAAAATTGGGACCAATCTAATCTGGCAATTTTCACCCAGAGGATTTTTTCATCACCTGCCCCTAGACTGTGGAATGACCTGCCAGAAGAGATTTGCCAGCTAAACAGGCTGAATAAATTTTTAAAAGTATTAAAGACCTATCTCTTCCAGCAGGCCTATTCAGTCGACTTTATGAATTTTAAGTCGGTATATTTTTATGGCTGTGATGTAATCTAGATTTATATTTTGATTGGTTTTATGTGTTTTTATATGTTGTATTTTAATCTTTTTTGTACCTTGCCTCAAACCTTGGGGAGAGACAGCTAAGAAATAAACATTTGTTGCTGTTGTTGGATAATTGTGCAAAGTGAACGGGCCCCAATTTAGTTCAATTCAGATGGCATCTCAAAGAAGATAAATGATACCCCTAGGATTAGGGGCAGAATACCTCTAAGTACTTGTTAATGGGGAATAATAATGGGAGAGGTTATTGTTCTCAGGTTCTGCCTGTGGCCACCCCTGGAGGATCTATGTTTGACCACTGCAGGTAAGAAGATGTTGAATTAGTTCAGTCTTTGGTTTGCTCCGGCAAGGCTCCTCTTCTCTCCTTCTGTTCCGAAGCTGCACTCTGAAATACTCCTAGTTTTGTTTGCATGCTATTGTTTCAAGCTCTTGCAGAAGAGTGGGTGACATAGACAAGTGACAAATGAATTGACATTATTCCTTAACAGTGCCTTTAGCACAGACAAAAGCTGTGGACGGGTGGCATTCATGTGCCACCTCCGATCTTTCAGAAAACATCAGAGCTATCACATGTTGCATTGCCAGTTCTACTGGTTGTCTCACACATGTTTAAAGCAGGAAACAAAACAGAAAAAGCACCAACAAAGGGAATGTGTGCAGATGTAAAGAATATTTACAAACATTCCTGTCGTTGATGACCTGTCAAAATACCGCAATGCGGGGAGGATGTCAAAGGCCTTGAGAAGTTTTCTGGATGATTTTTTTTTAAAAAAATCACAGATATTTCTCTGCAGAAAACCATCATCCTGTTTTCAAAACCCCAGCACTTTTGTGCAAAAAGACCTTCACTGATATTCTGCATTGACTACTTAGGCCATTTCCTCACACGGGGACACAATGAAGCTGGACCGCGATGCATGCTACCACACGACACTGTTGCGATCCTGCTCCTGTCACATCCCCAGCCATTGTAATAGAATATGATACTGTTACTCAAGAAAATCCTGTAATAGGGCCATTTTGCGCAACAATTGTGTTGCTGGGGCCATGCAGAAAGGGCAGAAGTGCTATATAGGTGCTTCCTTCCTCACTGAAGCACAGGAAGAGGCCAGCTGCACTGAGGAAGGAAAAAGCATTTCTCAACCACTGCCATCCACTGGTAGCCAGCCGGATGCCAAGGGGAGCATTCAGGACAAGGGCACTGCTGGGATGACACTGGGAAGTCAGGGGATGCAGGTAAGGTGTGGAAAGTGCCTTAATTACATATTCATAACTAGGTACGTTTCTGCATCACTGTGAAAATCCAAATTGTTTCAATGTCAAAAAGTGAATCAGACTTTTTCCAGTTTTCAAATACCGCGCTTTCCCACCACAGGGCAGTGCATTATCACAGGATTCTGTGCAGAACAATGGAAAATAAGCTGAGCCTAAATCGCTCCCATGTGCAGAACAGTTCAGCGCTACAATGCAGTAACCCGTGGTAATAACTCCGTGCAGAAATGGCCTAAGTAACATTTCCTCACTGTTCTAGTGTCATGATTTTTAAATTGTTTTTTAAAAAATTGTATTGTTAAGCTTTTAATTGATTCATTACATGAGCCTCTTAGCTCCCACTCCAGGACAAAGACAGAATAGAAATAAATTAAATAAATAAATAAATGCCATGATGTCATAGGATGGAGCCATGACAGCTAAAACAGTATGAGACTGCTATAATTCTGTAGTGCAGATTGACTACTGGGACTAATTTGGGACAGCTTCCTCCTCTTCCATTCCATTGACCATTCCATTTGTGATTGGCAAATTTTGGGGAGAGGGCAGCATTTTAAGAATTTTCAGGTGACAAATGATGTCACTTTGTTTCAGGTGGAGGGTGAATGGAGACTTAAAGGTTTGATGTGAAGGGGACAGAGTTAGACAGAGGTTGGTTTTTGTTTTTTCCACCCTTTATAACTGCTGTTAGTGTTAACAAAAGCAGACTCCAAATCCCTATCTATAGAAAGTGGACCTTTCTGAGCTCATTTATGGCTTGATTGCATCCGGAGTGGACTATAACTGTGTAGTTCAATGTGCGTCACCGCTAAAGATGGTTCAGAAGATTCAGTGGGTGCAAAACCCAGTAGCTTTGTTATATGGGTACTAGGCAATTAGACAAGAAGAAGCAAAAGAAGTAATGGAGTTGAAGGCTGCAGGAAAAACGTGCTTCCAGAATTTATCATCACCTTTTTTCCCCCTTAGGTAAGCATTGTGCGGAAGAAGTGAGCCAAGAGCACACCAGAGCAGCCATAAAGCAAGAATGAGCCCTGGGTGGTCCCAAAGCTGACCAAGTTCCCATGATGGTCTCCATGGTGCAGTTTGGTGGGGAGGCACTTCCTAACCTAGCATGGCCCATGGTGGGTCACAGGGGTGGGAAAATGGCTCACAAGTAAGGTTATCAGAATGAAAACTGGAGAGGGGTCCTGCACTTTAAAGATTTGTGTAGAAGAAGGAATTTAAACATGTTGCATGCCATACAAACAGGAATTGAAACTAGGAAAACCTTCTTATCCCTTGATTTTTAAAAAAAACTGTCTGGCTAGATGAGAACAGACTCTCCATCCAAGGAGACCCTTGGCCAACACCTGAAGAAGCTATTTAAATCATATAAATGATCTGCCTATGGGACAGAGGGGTTAGATCTTTTTTCTAAACATTTTGTTAAGCAAGAATTACCTATGAACCATGAAAAAGAGGGCCTAATATATCAAAATCCTGTGCTTCCAGGAGTCAGTGACCAACGTGATGATGGACTTGGTTCTCTAACCTCCAGGTGCAACGTTTTTTAATCCTGACTCTGTCTTTGAAGCATCCCATTACTGTAAAGACATTAGCTCCCGAACTTAATTAATAAAATCAATCACAATTTATCCTTTCGTCGTTCACAGAGTCAGGGCTCACATTTTCTTCTTGAGAGTTTTCCTGTAATTTTGACGTTAATGGAGACTGAAAATGGGCTTGTGATTTAGATGATATTGAATGGAGTAGCCCTCACACTACGTAATAAAGTCGCCTTCCCACAGAGAAGGGCAGGGTGAGCAACTTAAAGCAACTGCCTGAAGCATCAATAGTTTGTCTCTGTCACTAGGCCTCTGATGAAAATGCAATGGCAACATGTAGGGATGGTTTTGCTCCCACCAGATTTCCATCAGCTCTGTACTTTTTGTTGTGTTTTTTTTCCATCCCTTTTTTGGTTGTGCTTTAACAGGAAAACTTCACTCCAGGAGAAACCATTAGCCTAGGAGGTTTACAGAGGCCATTTTGGCACTACACTGTTATAGTTCTATTATTCCATTTCCAACATCCTATGGAATCCTGGAGTTCACAGTTTAGGAAAGGGCCTTTAGAATTCTCTGCCAGAGAGCTCTTTGGCCTCAGGAAACTACAAACTCCACAATTCCAAATGGTGTTTAAAGTGGAATAATAGCACTATAACAGTGTAGAGTGGAAATGGCCTGAGTTGAAAGTGCACAAGTGGTTCACACTCAGATCATCTCCACGCTGCAGCTCCATCCCAGCCTAGGTACACATTGAAGCTGATCCACGATGTGTGCTACCACACAATGTTGTTGCAGTCCAACCCCTGTCACATCCCCAGCCATTGCAATAAGCCCTATTTGCGTGATAATCACATTGGCTGGAGCTGTGCAGAAAGGATGGAAGTGCTTCCTTCCTCAGTGCAGCACCAGAAAAGCCTTGCTGCATTGCAGAAGGAAGCAGCATGTCCCAAGAGGTACCATCCACTGGAAATCGGCCTGGTAAAGAGGGGAGCATTCAATGAAAGCTCCCATCCTGCCAAAGGCATGGTTGGGATCACAATGGGACATTGCAGGATGGAGGTAACATGCAGAAAGGGCCTGAGTTGAAATTGCAAAGCAGTTAACACTCAGTTAAGTCAGCAGAGGGGAGAGGAGAAGAAGGGCAAAATCTTGTCCTTCCTAGGAGGCTTGGGCAAAAACAAACTGCTGCAGCATCACCTAGCTTGTGTGTCCTTCCTCATTAATACCATTTGCCATCTTGACCACTCTGATTGTTGTTTTCACAGAGCACTCACCTTTTTATCACCAGCAAAAGGCTAATATGTGGGAATAGAGGGATCAGGTCCACAAGAAGCACCATGGGGAGGGGCCATGGGCATCTGCATGGCTGCCCCTTGCTCATCCCTTCTTTAATAGTAACACTACCCTTTCTGACCGTTTTCCTGAAAGTCATCAGAGGAAAGGGTTCCTTGTAGACCTATTGTTTGCCATTCAAATCATGTATGCTTTATCATGATCCCCCTCCTTCCTCAATTGCGTGCGTAACACTGATGGATTCCCTGTTGAATGGGTATTGGGTTTTAGTCAAACCTGACAGAGGGAGAGATGTACAGGCTGTGCCCCATAAGGGTTGCTCAAAAGGGCTTCATAAATGCTCCAGCGCACAAGCTGTGTGGGTTTTTCCCCCTCCCCCCCTGAACATTTGCCATGTTCCTTGGGTGGTAAGGAGCCCGTAGACCTTCTGCATCATTACGGGCCTCCTGCTCTCCTTTTTAAAAGCTGAGTGTTAACGACAATATAAGGTTTCTTTCTTTGGCATTTCAAAGTAAACAGGACTGAAGGAGCTGGCTCATGTCAGGAATCCTGTACTAATGAGGACAAATTATATTCCAATCAGGTTTCTCCATTATTACGGTACCGTTGTTCCTCACTCCGCTCTGCTTCTCCTCCACCTCGCCCCCCACCCCAAGTTGTTCCACAATCCCCCTTCTTTGTGCCCAGTTGAAAGTTGCAATTGAAATACTGGGTGGAGTGGATCTCCCCCCTCCCCAACACTTGTTATTCACATTAAAGAGTCTTTTTGCCACTTAGCGTGGGCCTAGGTGTTAAACAGTTTAAATCCGACCCTCTTTCACTCCTGGGGTATGAATGGAGTAGAGCACAACAACTGGCTGAGGGAGAGAGTTTGGGTGGGCAGATCTTAATAATTTAATCGCATTAGGCCATTTCTCTCCAACGGTCTAAATGTTGTCGGCATTTGTTTGGGGAATCGAGATCAACCTCCCAGTCCATTCCATGGTGTAACTGAAAGAGAGACAGAGAAATCTTTATTATTGGTTTTAATTCTTCTTAAAAAATCTGGATTGGGGAAAAATTGCTCTAGAGTTGAGAGCAGAGCTGTGGGGATGACTGTATGATTTACTACAATTTTAAATGAGTCCCATGCCAAACTGTTTTATTTAGAAAATTTGTATGCCTATAATTGCCGAAAACAATGCTGCAGGTACCTTTCATGCATTTAAATCAGAAATAAAAACAACATTCCTCCCCAACTATCATAAACTATATGGAATTCATTGTTACATCAAGATTATGTAGCAGAACTGTGGACCTTTCTGCACTACACAGTTATAGTGCTATTATTCCACTTTCAACCTCCTGTGGAATCCTGGGGTTTGTAGTTTACTGAGGCCAAAGAGCTCTCTGGCTGAGAATTCCAAATGCCCCTCCCTAAACTGCAAATCTTAGGATTCCATAGGATGTTGAAAGTGGAATAACAGCACAATAACAGTGTAGTGCAGAAAAGCCCTATCTCCTATTGACTGAAACACTAATAGCTATACAGCTCCTGTGGTGAATGGCGGTGTTGCACAACTGAACCAAGACACCGAATTGGAAAGCAAATGCACAACCAAATGTGTATTAGCATGCAATACAATGTGTAATGGGGATCCGTGCACAGTATAGAGTGCATATCCCTGCATAATGTGCACAGTGCATCAATGCAAATTTCACATCCACTCGCCATGACACTGTACGGATGTGCAACTCCACTGCCACAATATTGAACTGAACGTGGTAATTCAGAATTAAACAAAAATATCCAACCACTATGGTAGGAGAATTTATGCAAGCATAAGAAACTAATAGGATTCTGTCCTGCTTGAAGTTTCAAATTCAGTGAATGAATTTGTTAAAAAAAAGAAAAAGAACATCAATCCTCAGAAACAAATGATTATGGGAAAAGGAAGGGCTTCATCACCAAACTGATGAAATGCAATTCACTGGATTTGCGTCTGGATTTAAATTCCTGCTAGCTAAGTGGCCTTGGGCAGACACATTGTCTCTAAGACCAACCCACCTCACAGGGTTGTTGTGACCTTATAAAGTGGGATAATCCAGAACTCTTCAGAAGAAGAACATGAAAGAAATGTAATAAATAAATGAATTAACAGCTTTCCTTCAGAAAAGCCCACAGTATATTTTTGCCAGCCTGCATTTAAGCTGAACTCAACTAACGAGCAATTATTTTTCCTCTCAAGAAGAACGCAAATCCAAACAGATGATATGCCTTTGCAAGTGTGTGTGTCAGTGTGTCTCTGTGGATGGATCTAAACATATTCTTTCTTTTTAGTTCTTCAGAGCCTGAACAGTGGCTAATGAGGCTAACTGTGTGAGATTGAGATTCAAATGATGCATCGTAAACCGAACATACAATTACTACAATGGACTTTTTTTTTTTAAGATCTCTTTTCTCTTTGCTTGATTTTTTTTTTAAAAAATCTACTTTTAAAGCTAATATAAAATGAAACTAATGCTTTGTTAAGAAAACTGTTAATACATTTTATTAATACATTTTGAAACTCCTATTTCAAAAACTCATGGTCCCCCTCCTCCATCTTGACTGTGTGAGTTCCCTTGGGATTAAAATGGGGTTGGGAAGCAACTGACCCTACAGAAGTTGGACTGCAGTTCCCAGCAACCTTACTAGTATCTATTCTGCCTAGATCTGGTGGATCTACGAGGTTCCTACCCCTGGAGTAAATAGTACCTTCCCTCCTTCCTTTCTTCCTTCCTTGCTTCCTTTCTTCCATCATCATCTACTAATTATCTTATTTGTGACCTCAGATCTCCTGGGTTTTCTAAGGCCATTTTTGCACGAGGTCAATACACCGCAGTAGTGTCAAATTCTTACCCTCTCATCTGCACATTGTAGTGTTTTAGAGTCTTAGGCCCTTTCCACACCTTACCTTCTTCGGGCACTGGGGTGCGGGGATCATGTGAGCAGCCTCTGGTGAGAGGTTCTCGCATCTGGGGTCCTTCGGCTCCGCACGAGCTGTCTGCTTGCGCGAGAGTCCCACCTCTTCCTTCCACAGTGCACCCTGGGAGCTTCCCAGGGTGCGCTGGGGCAGGAAGCATGAGAGGCGTGGCTCCGGAGGCTCCGCACACCAGGTAGGTGTGCACGGGGCCCAGGAGCAATGCAAGATTGCGCACCATTTTTGGCTTCTAGCTGAAAATGAAAAGGTGCGCAATCAGTGCCTGCCAGCCCCCAAAGTTTCACATGATTGTGAGTGCATCATGCAGATCACTCCTCACAATCGCACGATGCTCCAGGCACCCTTTCGCATGGAAAATGCCGTGCAGAAAGAGCCTTAGTTTTCCCTGTGGTTCTGCATGTTTTCAGCTCCTGGCACAATTCATTGCAATGAGAAACCACTGTATGCAAAAAAAACAGAAAAACTCCAATGTAAATATCCCAAATCAGTTCTGCTTCATTTTTTGCCTTTGTGCAGAAGCATATCATCATTTCACAGCTCAGAAGTGGCCAGCTATGGGTGTTCCCAGGCTGTCCTTTCCATTATTTCCATCCCTATCTCTCTCTGTCCATCAAAGGACATGCTGCCATCAATAATGTCTTCATGCGTTAAAGGGACAGTGGAAAAAGAGAGGATCTGGTGATGGACAGTTAAGATGTGGGTTTTTTTCACATATCAATGAACAGACACACCTATACACAAATGTAGCAATTCAGAAATGTGTTTAAAATATGGTTGTTGTTTTTTAAAAAAACTGACCAATCAGTGACAGCAAGGCAGGGTGAGGGGGGAAAGGGAGTAGCCAGAGACTTGCTGTTGTCGATGCAGCAACTGTTGTTCTCCGCTTTAATATGGTGTAAATTAGAGGGGGTGCAGACAGCATAGTTTCTGAATCAGAGTATAAAACACTGCTCTTGACACGCAGTGAACCGCTCCTCCCCCTCGTGTGGAAATGGGGAGATGAGATTGCCCTATCTTTTAATGCTTATTTTTATTGAGCAATAAAGACAGTCCTACTTCATGAGGCTTCAACATAGGCATGGCACTATCTTTCCATGGTGGTGGGATTGCATCTTCTGGTGAGGCAAGAGGCTACACTGATGGTAGCAGTGCTGCTGGTAGGATCTCCCATGTCAGACAGGCTTTGCTGAGACAAGTCACCCAAAGACCATTTCTGCACTACACTGTTATAGTGCTATTATTCCACTTTCAACTTCCTGTAGAATTCTGGGGTTTGTCATCTTCTGAGACCAAAGAGCTCTCTGGCTGAGAATTCTAAATGTCCCTCTCTCAACTGCAAATCCCAGGATTCCACAGGATGTTGAAAGGAGAACAATAGCACTATAACAGTGTAGTGCAGAAAGGTCCTAAACGGTAGAATGCATTCCCCATAAAGATTGTTGCTGTTGTCATGTGCCTTCTAGGTGGTTATGAAATTTGGCAACCCTAAGGTGAGTCATGAGGTTTTCTTGGCAAAATTTATTCAGAAAGGGTTTGCCTTTGCCTTCATCAGAGACTGAGAAAAGGTGACTTGTCGAAGACAAACCAATGGGTTTTGTTGGCACAGCAGGATTTTGGACTCTGGTCTCCAAAGTTGTAGTTCAATGCTCAAACCAGTATTCCAAGCTGGGTATCACTACAATAAAGATGCCAATATTGAAATGGCTGTGTTTCAATTACCCAGCAACCTAAACTCTCAGGACTGTGGAGCACAGAATAATCTCTCCAACAATGATCACAATATCCTTCCTCTTGTCTTCTCTCCTGCCCTCTAGACTTTTGCTTCTTTAAGGCTGTGTTGAGCCATCCGTGTTGGAATGCCAGTGGCATTGGAATACCACTTCTCAGCTATTTAAATCTGGCTGAGTCAGTTACTCTATTGCATATTTCTTGGGAAACCAGCCCCCAAAATAAATTTGATAAGGAGCAAAAGCAGAGCTCTATCAAGCAGGAAGGCAAGGAAATTACCAAATTTCTTATTAGCACTGGTGCCCAATAGTCATTCAATGCTATGGCAGTACAGTAATAATTTTCCTAGATGAGGAAACAAGGAAGACGCTAATTCCATTGGAGCCCAGATGCAACTGATACTTAGTTCTCTCTCTTATCTATTTAGCCTGGGAGGAGAAAGATGTATAGCAATACTTGGCTGTTTACCATTTTGCATCCTATATTTACATTTGCTTTGGGGGACAGATATGCTCCTGAGTTGTATGCAAACTTATGAAATAAAACTTGGAGTACTGGTAAGAACTTCATTTCACATATGACCTTTTACAGTAATTGGATCTGAATTATAATCAGTCACCTGAGTCCTGAAATAGATAAAATAGTTTTTTAATGTTAAAAAGTTTTAGCCCTTGGTTGATTATCTATCAGTGCTTACAATCCTGTGAAAATAAGATAAATGAGAAATTGGGTCTCTAATTAGACTTCACTAGATTTACAGCTTTTAATTTCTACGCCAGTGCAACTTGGGCTGGGAGTAACACTGATAGAGACGGAGGCACAGTTTTCAATTGATTTAACAATTTAATTGCAGCATTAACATCCATTAACATTTAACTAACCTTTTAAACTAACCTCAGGCACAACCTTAAAGACTAAATGAAGTAAAATTGCATATAAAAAGGTAGTAACGTACAGCTGTAAGGAGCTTGAGTGAATTGTTTTAGGGTGATTTAGCATTGCTTCCTCCTATCAGGGGAGTGGAGTCTGTTTTTCTTCTTGCAAAATTCAGGAGGTATGTATATTCTCATTTATAGGAAAAGGAAATAGACATGTTTAATGGCTATTAAGTCTCATCTAGATCATTCAGAGATACGTGATGTCTGAAAGGTCCTATACGCGGAAAGAGGCTTTAATGACATCGAAAATTATCAAAGTATGTTTGATGTTCAGATGGTCCGTGTGGTGAAAATCCATACTGAGGAAGTGGAAATATTCCAGTGACATTTGGTAAGGTGGGAGGAGGAGGTATTAAAGCCAATGAGCAAAAGAATGATTGCTTCTCAAAAAGAAGAGGAGGAGGAAAAGGAAGAGGAGGAAGACCATTTCCTATTCTGCTCTTTCCCCCAAATCAGGACTCAAGGCAGCTTGCAAATTAAAACAGATATCACATAGTTAAAACATATAAAAGGTCAACATTAAAATGGAATTAAACTATCAGCAACATTGAAAACCAATTGAAACATACAATTAAAAATAATGAAAAGCAGCTTTAAAAAGAGTACAATTAAATGAGTCATTCATTAACTAAATTTGAGTCACTGGTATTTCAAAACAATTCTGGATCTGCTGCATTAACATCAAAAATGTACTCTGTCTTGATTGACAAAACTTGCAGCAAAGTATTGGGCTCAAAACTGCTCTAGCATAAAGATCTAGAGTTGATAATATAAGATAATTTATGGTCCTTCTTATGGAAGCCTCTTCGTTAAAATCAATTTTGGCTGCAGTACATGAACAATATTTTAAAATAATTTATCAGTGATACAGAACTCCACTGGAACTCAATTAAAGAAATAAACAAGTATCTGCCAAATGCTGGAAAAATAGTAACTCTGTAGGTACTTTCTTTCACATGTGGTGCTATTGTCCAAAGGTCCAAAGATTCTGAGTGGAGGTTTTCAATGAAATGGGGAAAAAAATAACAAATCAAAATGCTACATTTTCACAAGTACCAGATTTACTCTTTTGGTTTATAGAAGGTGGTATTATTATTATTATTATTATTATTATTATTATTATTATTATTATTATTATTATTATTATTAGCATTATTATTAGCATTATTATTATTATTAGCATTAGCATTAGCATTATTATTATTTTGTCTACTGGCTTATATGGTGATTGCAGAAAATGGAAAGCCAGTACAGTTTCACTTTGGACTATTGGTAAGAGAAATTATGGTCTCTTGCTGTCATGGAAAAACTGGCACAAGAGGTTCAATGAACTCTATAATGACTCCTTTACTACAGATTGGTTTCTGTAGTAAAGAAGTCATTATGTTTAACAGAAACTGGGCTAATCTGGATCCATCTGGTTCTGTTGGTCTTTGAAATGGCATCTTAACTTGAAGGCTATACATATACATATACACACACACACACTATATATATATATATATATACACACATACACACACACACACACATATATAACTACATATATACGTATACATACATACACACACACACACTGTACACACACACACATGCATACATGCACATTTAATAGACCAACACTTTATTTCAGTCATTGATCAATGAGTAAATAATAAGTACAAACATAAAGACAAGTAAAAACAAGGAGCAAAGTTAACTTCTAATATCTAACATCACCAACTACGTATCTTACACATAATGTAGTGAAATTTTGCTGCTTTAATCGTAACAGTTTGATTCTGATTATCCAGCAAATAATTTAAGTAAAAAGAATCAGAATGTCCTGGAAATTTAGTTAGAAGGAGGGTAATCAGCTGGTGGCAAATATCCTTAAAAAACTGACAATACAAAAGTACATGAGCCGTAGTTTCTATAGCCCTGGAATTTGTTGTTTTCATTTTTTTTACTTGGAAGCAATATAATTTAAAATACAACAGAACAAATGAAATTTGCAAACCATCAGCATTCTTCAACATTGTATTAGATGTATTAATTAGTAGCAAAATTCCCACCCAACTCCTCCATTATGCTCATAATAAACCTGTGAGATAAGTGAGGGTAGGAGCTTAACATGCTCCACAACTGAGTGGGAAATCAGAACTACTGAAGGTCAAGCTGCTTCTAGGATGGCCATTTCCACACTAGACTGTTATAGCGCTATTATTCTACTTTCAACATCCTATGGAATCTTGGGGTTTGCAGTTTAGAGAGGGGTCTCAAAGAATGTTGAAAGTGGAATAATAGCGCTATAATAGTCTAGTGCAGAAATGGCTGGTGACACTCTAACCACTGCTCCACACTGTATGCAGGAAGGTTAAAACACATCCCATTTATTTTGACATACATTTTTAGAGTCCCAAACACTGAAACAAATATGTTTGGTACACTTACCAATATAAGAAGAAATGTAATTTTGAATCTGATAAGGGTTTTCTTTGGCTCAGCTCAACCATTTCAATAATTGTGGCAGAGTCAAAGGGCTGCACTGTGAGATTCCTGTACAACCACCAACATTCCCTGCTTAGTTCTGACCCTACCTATTGGTATGAGTACACACATGGCATGGAGTTATAGAAGTAATATCAGATATCCAAAAAGATTATCATCTAGTCTACCACTTCTCATCATGTGGTCGTCTACATGTTTGGTACCTTATTTCACAGAAGTTCCAATGGCCAATGGTATTTGAAGGACAACAAATCTTGAGAAACACTGATCTGGTGCAACTTCCACCTGCACCACTACTCCAAAGTAGCTGTGAACTTGTTCAGTATTTATTTTCAATATGCTAGTGTTTTGCTGTTTCGTCTTTTATCTAACGATCTCAAGGCATCTCACATAGCTCTCTTCCAGCTTATCTGCACAATAGATAAGCTGTTTGACCAGCTCTCCTCTAGCTGGGGCTTTTCTGCACCTTACCTTTTAGCGCTGCTGGGTTGGGGTTTTCGCATGAGAAGGCTTGGAAGGAACACTCTCGCAAGCCTCCTGTTTCAGCTTCGCAGCTCCTTCCTGCTCGTGCGAGCACCCCGCCCACGCCCATTCCTTCCTTCCGCAGTGCAGCCTGGGAGTTGTAGGCTGTACTGGGGCAGGAAGCATGACCAGCGTGACTCAGGAGGCTTCACACGGCAGGTGAGTACACCCCAGGCCCCTGAGCGATGCGTGAGCATGGAGCATTTTTGGCTTGAAACCAAAAATGAAAAAATCCGTGTGAGCTTTGCATCAGGCTCTTGAGCATCACGTATATATGAGTGCATCATGTAGACCACTCCTCACATTTACATGGTGCTCAAGGGGCCCTCTTGCTTCCAAAACGCCATGCGAAAAGGGCCCAGGTCTCCTCTCTGATGAAACAGAGAGACCACTGATCTGGCAGAAGGTCACACAGTGATTTCATGGCTCATTGGAAACACTCTAGTCACTCTAAACACTGCTTCCACATAAACGGAAATGAAATGCAGAATTTGTTTGGGCCTCTATTCTGTACTGAGCCACAGAAGGGCTATAATCTTCACATTTCTTAAGTCCTGGTACTTTGGCTTGGGCCCCTTTGATGACTCCCTGCACTGATGTCATTCAGGAGATAATTTAAAACCCTTCAGCCATTAAATGAGATCAAACAAATCATAATTGGTTTATTCTGTGTAAGAAAGAGATCTTTCCAAATTTAGTTATAGCTCAAGGATCTGGATCCATCGATCAGCTGTTCTACAGCTGAAACAATTTCCAGAACCATCAATATGTCATTTATCTGCTTTAATTGACCTTGGAAACTGAGCAGGTTCAGAGGAGGTCACAGCAAAACTGGGGTTAGACAGTTGTTTCTGTGTTCTGCCTGGATTGTTTTGAAATCGTTCCTTCTGGGCACAGCAGCCAGCAGTTGTCCACGGCTAATTGGGAGTTATGCCATAGTTCAGCCATAAAATTTGTCTCTTCTTTCTACTTGTGGCCATTAGTTTGAACTCCACTGAATAGCTCCCAGGAAGAAAGACCATGGGGAGAATTATGTGGCCTTCAGATGCCTTCCACTTTCAACATCCTGTGGAATTCTGGGGTTTGTAGTTTGCTGAGGCCAAAGAGCTCTCTGGCTGAAATTATAAATGCCCCTCCCTAAACTACAAAGCCCAGGGTTTTATAGGATGTTAAAAGTGGAATAATAACATTATAACAGTGTAGCGCAGAAATGACCTCTGTCACTGAAAGAGGAAAATCACGGAAGTTCTCCAGCTTCAACCTGAGTTTTGCACCAGGGTTGTCCTCACTGCAAATGAGGGGAGTGGAAATAAAGCATGGCCCAGTTTGCAACCCATTCCATGCGCCTTACCTCTTTATTTCTGAGTGGCTTTGCAATTGGAATGACCTGCTATGATTTTTCATTTCTCTGAGCAAAGATTACAATATCCCAAGCCATAGACATCTTTGACTTTTATCGGCCCCTGAGCTCCTACAATGAGGCAAATAAGGGGGAGTCAGAAATCATCCTGCACTTGGCTAGATTTATTACATGTCTTCCCCCAAAGATCAAGTTGACATGGAATTCAATAAGACTTGCCAATAGATATGAGAAGAAACACTATTCACGGAGCACCAGTTGACACGAGGCTGTACCGGTAGGAAGAATAGTCATAGACAAAACCTGAAAAGTGATTACTGGTAGCCCAGGCTGGGGGAGGGAAAGGTATTCAGTTTTGGAACATCTAACACATACTAAATAGTGAAAACAAAGCCAAGTTGGGAGGGAAACCTTTTTCAGGCCATTGAGCAATGTGTTTTGTCGGGTGACATTAGCGATGACAGTTCCTTGTTGGAATGACTGTATCCATTTTGTTTTGCTGTAGCAATTACTTAGAATCGAGGGGACAAAGTGTGTTCAAAACAGACGGCAACTGCAGTGACAACTTCCATTAGGAACGGCTACAGAGGTGGCTCTTGGGAGGGAGCCTTGCTTGTGAGTGCCCAGCTGTTAACCAGGATGAACAACAGATACAGATAACAGGGGAGCTGACAATAGCATGAAATGTTGAACACACAGAGTGACTCCAGACTTCGAGGGGAAAAAAACCTAGCTCCACTTCAAAAGTTTTCCAGTTGTTCCTCCTACCTTTCTTCTTCTTCTTCTTCTTCTTATTTATTTGTATCCCGCCTCTCCATATGGATAGAGGCAGCGAACAACTTACAAATAGTATGTATTTCGATACATTTTTCTATACATGCCCCCAACAAGCTGGGTACTCATTTTACCGACCTGCGAAAGGATGGAAGGCTGAGTCAACCTTGGAGCCCGGCAGGATCGAACTCACAACCTTGTGGCTTGCAGTACTGGCATTTAACCACTGCGCCACCAGGGCTCCATGAAAGTATGCATGAGTCAAGAGCTGGACTAAAAATTTTCAGAAGGCTATTCCTATGAAAAGATCTGAGGTTACCTTTTCCCCATCCTTGCCTTTAGAAAACACTATACAGAATTTTCTCTGAATGTTTGCCACCAATTGTTTGTGCGGGATGTCATTTCCTTTCTCCTCACAATACTCTGAAATGACACTACCTTGTGGAAGGTCCAAAATTCTGCCCAGACTACTAATACAGTTGCTGCTACCCTAACCCTAACATTTTTTTTTTTTATGTTGAGGTTTGTGTCAAGAAATACTATGTGCTACTGCTACCAGAATGGTGACTTCAATCCCAGAAAAATTCTTGCATGGTTTGTTTTCTCCTTGGAAAAAAAATATATGGTGAAATGGATCCTCAGTTTCTCTGAGCAGAAAGGGAGTGGAGAATTCCAGAAGGCCACCTCCACATGAATATCAGTAATTGTGGGAAACTGTGGCCCTCCAGATGTTTTTGGCCTACAACTCCCACATGCTTAAGCAAGTAGAGTTAATTGTAAGAGATTATGAGAGTTGTAGATCGCAGACATATGGAGGGAGAGAGCTGTCCAGCCCTGAATTAGGATTAAGCTTTGTGAATGTCTTTGAATGGCAGGAAAATTGTACTAAGAAAATACTTTTTGGCTTCTCCCACAATTTCTCATGTTGGCCTGAATCCTGCTGTTGTCTTCTGCATGTGTGGGTTTTTTTAGGGAAGCAGCTGGACACATTCCAAAACAGAATTGCTGCATTCAGTTCAAGGTTGCAGAAGCAGGATTACCCATGTTGGCGCCATTCTGTTTGCCATGTGCAAGCACACATGGATGTTCATAGAGAAGCACATTCAGGTGTTATGCAACATTGCCATTCAACAGAAGGGTTATGTAGCACAATCCATGTGCAGCTCCACTTGTGGAGATTTACACTGAGCAACACCAATGCAGTATCTTGCCCAAAGTCTATCTGGGAAGCATCTCCAAGCAATTGAATATTTCAACCAAGGATTAGTACAACTTCCCCAGAAGATTTTATCAAAAAAAATTACGTGGCATATCTTAGGGTGTTTTTTTTTAACCAAATACCATCACAACCCACTTCAAATTTTGCTAGAAAAGGAATTTCAGTGGTAAGTAAAGAGTCTTCCTTGCATCGTCAGTATTGTTTTGATATGAAAGCTACTGTTTTGTCCTTTAAACCAAGAGCACCACAATTTGCAGTAGTTTCCATATCTCATCTGTATTCTTCTCATCTTTAAATACATGGTTTGTGTATCAGGAGATACCATACTGATAGGATATTCTGACTGATTCAAAATGGTGCAGGTTCTGGTGTGCTTTCCTGGTTTACTAATAGAGATCTTACGCAAAAAGAAAAAGAATAATGGAAGAGAGGAGGAAGAAAGCTTCCTGGGCCTGCAGACTTCAGACAGGAAGACTCGAGGGAAAACAAGAGAAAACCATTAAGTAACCACAGTATTATCTTGATTCTCTACAAGAAATGAGCTAGGGACGGCTAATGAACTAGCCTTAACGTTTCAAACTGAACATACCTCTGGGAACTGTGCTAGAACAAACAGTATGACAGATCAATACCTGATTCCTGTATCAAGAGAAGAAGGTTATTCTCCTCCTCTAAGGAATAGAGGAATACCGGTGAACAAGTTCAGTGCTATGTTGATCTGTTGTTCTTTTAAATAAATAAATATGACTTTGTTTGTTATGGGCTCGTCTTCTTCCCTTTCTGATAATATGGCAAAACTTTTAACCTACAATGTGATCATGTACCAGTTACCCCTTGCATCAATAACTGTGGAAACTTATGGCTTTTATGTCAGGAACCCAAGGAACCCCTTCTTGGTTTTAGCCTGAAGGGAGCTAGCCAAGGTGTTGATTTCCCCCTTAAAAAATGGGGTTCAGCATTTGGATGATCCTTTCAAGTTCAGACTAAAACCCAAAGTTGATTCAACAGCCCACTGACATAGGAATCACCAGCTGCCACTGAGCACAAAACAATGTTTCCAGGATATAACAAAGTGCTGGCCACAGATGGATGACATACAGCATTAAAGAATGTACGCTAAATAATTCCCATTTTACAGCTGAAGCAGCTAAATTGAGGAAGCAAGAAGTAGACAAAGGGTTCGCCTAGATGTCTCATGTGATGTTTTTATTATTCGAGGGTTTTTTTTTCCATCTGGTCTTTCCTAATTCAAAAAAATGTTATTTTAAATGTATATATTATTTCACCTTTTATAATTCTTAGCAGTTATTGGTGTGCCTGATTGCTGACTTTTCTGTTTTTATCTCTTATTTTCCTATCTGTTTCAATAATTCTAATATGAAATTGATTATGAAAACTCTTGCGAATTTTGTACAAACCTAACCCATCTCTCCATCCATTTCAACATGGTTAGCATAGGAGAACATACCAGAAGGCTTTTGACTAAATATTGCCGCAGAAATCAGCCTTTATAAACACCTCTCCATATGAATCTATGGATGCCTCATTTCCTCTGTAGGAATGTAAGAAAAAAGTTTTTTAAAAATAATCTCCTCCTCCTTCTTAATGACACATTAAGGCCCTTTCCCCTATGGACCGTGGCCATGTCCTCAAGCACTGCAGCCACATCTCCACACTATGGCCATTTCCACACTACAGTCTTATAGCGCGATTATTCCACTTTCAACATCCTATGGAATCCTGGGGTTTGCAGTTTCAGGAGGGGCCGGGTGGCCCCTCCAGAAACTGCAAACCCCAGGATTCCATAGGATGTTGAAAGTGGAATAATCGCGCTTTAAGACTGTAATGTGGAAATGGCACAGTGGTCACACCCCTTGTGCCATAGCCCTGGCCTCTCCCACCCACCCCTCCCCACACTCCAAGCTCTGCCACTGTGTGCACAAAACTTCCATCCACAGGAAACAAGTTTTCTCTGCAGAAAATAGCCTTTCCTGCCTAGCAAATAACATTTTTGCACAACAAATGCTGTTTGTTTTGCAGAGGTGTGTGTGTGTGTGCGCACACGCACGCAAGTGCAGAAATATTGTTTTCCAGAAAGAAAGACTATTTCTACCCCCCTAAAAAGCCCAACAGAAAGAAACTACGAACAAGATTTGCACAGAGTATGTCTTGAACTCTGAACAGTTTTCAAAAACTGTGTGGTTTGCAACGACTTTCCCACAGCAAGGAGAAAAAAAGTGTTAAAATTATTTGTTCTTGCCTACAAGAATGAAATTTATCTGCATGCCTGATCTGGAAGGTCACACTTTCCCCTGACCGCAATCCAGACAGTATTGAGCTAACTGCCTCAAAGATCTGACTCAGTACAAAGCAGCTTCCTCAACTACTTGGGTTCCATTCACTGTATCAGTGAAAATAAATATATGCCTTTAGTCCTAAACAAACAAACAAAAAAACATGATTCCAGTGTTTTTCTAGTTGTCTGGTAACACAGACTTAAATGATGCATTGGTGGGCGTTTTCCTATCTATTTCTTACATCCTGGAGAACTCCTGATTTCTTTTGTTATTGTTCCTACTATTATTTTACTCGCCTCCGCCCAATTCCCCTGCACCCACAAAGTTAGATTACCCTGGTGTCATCTTTCTTCCAACTGTGATAGATTGGTAAAGAAAAGAGGACACACAGAGGCTGATATTGGATGGTTGAACTCATAGATTCTGGCTATATCAGGAAGCTTCTAAAAGAAATATTATATGAGCCATCAAGTCAGGTTCAAATTACCCGATTGCATATGATTAAAAGAGGATAAGCTCTGGTTACCTAAGCCTGACTGTTGTAATGGAAAACTGGATACTAATGTACTTCTAATCTTTCCAGTTCACTCCATCTGTTAGTGTATGAAAAATAAATAAATCTAAATATCTATTATTAGGCTAACAGAGCAAAGGAAATGGACCAAAGGCCATTGAATATGGATGAGCACACACATTGAGTGGGATTCAGTTTAGACACTCTTCATTGAGTGCATTCATCACAGCTGCCCAAAGCTGTTGGGTCTGGATTTCGTCTTCCTCTCAATATCCCAGATATGAAGAGGCAACCAAGCCTTAATGGTTTCAATGTCTTCTATTGACAGTAACGAGGCTACCGTTTACAAATTGAGTTGCACTCTTCAATGACAGTCCAGTTCCACTCAGTAGTGTGGTAGGAGGCTCCTTTAAGAGCAAAGGTTCCTCTAGGAGGAAAAGCAGTAACTAGGAAGAGGTGACTCAATCAATTCCAATTTTTAAAATCTTAAGTTTGGCCTGAGAACTTTTTTTAAAGCTAGTCCCCTCCAAAATGTTAACACTTTGCATTAATTCATTTATTACTCTGCCTTCCATTTGACATTAGAGCCCAACGAGAGTTCCAAAAAGGCTAAAACAAGTTAAGTGAAAAAACTGGTCAAAGCTAAAAAGCTAAAACATGGGCCATTTCCTCACTATACTGTTATAGTGCTATTATTCCACTTTCAGCATCCTATGGAATGCTAAACTGCAAAAACAAAACTGCAAACTAAACTGCAAACCCCAGGATTCCATAGGATGTTGAAAGTGGAATAATAGCACTAAAACAGTCTAGAGCAGAAATGGCCACGGTTAAACAAGCTATCATAATAAAGTCACATTAATTTTAAGAGCTTACAGAATCATTTGGAAACATAATAATAAGAATAAAAATACAGCACACACAACCCATTAAAAAAAGACTCCCTGCAACCCAGTAATCTTCCACTTTCTGTTAAAATAGAAAAGATCTTTGCCTGTTGGCAAAAGGAAAGCAGGCAAGGGACAAGCCTAGCCTCATATGGGAGAGAATTCTACACTCTGAGAACAGCTACGAAGAAGACATGGCAATTTGTGTGTGTGCATGTGTGTGTATTGCCTTTTTTTTTTTTTTGATAGAATTACAAGCTTGGTAGATAAAGGGAATGCTGTGGTTATTGCCTATCTTGACTTTAGTAAGGCCTTTGACAAGATTAATACTTTGTTGAGCAATAGCCAATGAAGACCAGGTGCTGTAGATTGTATTTAGAGGAAAGAATTTGCAAGACTACCTCTGAGTGTTCCTTGCTTAAGAAAACTCTATGAAATTAATAGGGTAACTATAAGTTGGCAGGCAACTTGAAGGCATGAACACATAGACCCTTTCCGCACTTTACCTTTTTTCGGTGCTGAGGTACGGGGATCGAGTGAGCAGCCTCCAGCGAGAGGCTCTTGCATCCCAGCTGCTTCAGCTCCACACGAACTGCCTGCTCCCGAGCAGGAAGCACGAGAGCTCCACCTCTTCCTTTCACAGCACAGCCTGGGAATTTCCCAGGCTGTGCTGGGGCAGGAAGCATGACCGCTGTGGCTCTGGAGGTTCAGCACACATGACAAGTGTGCGTAGGGCCCTGGAGCAAAGTGCAATCATGCACCATTTTCGGCTGAAAGCCAAAAATGAAAAGTGCACAAGCAGCACCTGCTAGACCCTGGAGTGTCACGGGATTGTGAGTGCGTCGTGCAGATCGTGCCTCACAATCATGCGATGTTCGAGGGGCCCTTTCACATGGCAAATGCCATGTGAAAAGGGCCATAGACATGGCCTGGATCCTATTAGATGATCCTACCTAGAGCACATCCGCTGGATGAACAATGGACTGGTAAGACAGCACATGCAGCCGTTGAAACAATTTCTCTATTCTAGCAAGGATTAACAATAGGATTTGGGCTTTTGGGTCCAGTTTCATCTAATATAGGGGCCTGAATCTTGTTAGTAATTCAGCAACTATACTCTGAGATACTGAGATTCCCCCATGGTTTGACTCACCATTCAACAATTAATTCAGTAGGTAGTTTGGGATAATCAACAGGATTCAGAGCATGACATGTTGCATACATTAGGTTTTGGTGGTGGTGGGGAATTCCAAAAACTATTAGAATTTTGGTTCATGTATTGATTTGAGCCAGCACGGAATAGGGATTTGAACATTGCTGTATGACTCTGGAGGCTAGAATCCAAATCTCCATGTAAACCCATTGGGTGTCCTTGGGCAAGTCACACTCTCTCAGCCTTAGAGGAAGGCAAAAGCAAACCCTCTCAACAAATCTTGCCAAGAAATTCCGACAACAAGTTCTCCTTAGGTCACCATAGGAATGACTTGAAGGTACACAACAATTGACCTGAGAGTGTGACAGTAGTTTAGTTCAAAAGAAACTGCTACCCAAATGAATTCTTTTCCATTCTGTAGCAGCAGATCTCCATGGTTTCAGACAGGAGTTCAAACCAACCCTACATAGAGATGCCCAAAAGTTAACCTAGGACTTTCTGCATATAAAACATGTAATCTCCCCCTGAGCTACAGGCTTTTCTTGTTCTGAAAGTAGTCAGAGGGCTTCCAGTTTTAAAAAACAAACAGCAACACACAACTGAAGAAGAAGAAGAGGGGAAAAAAGTCTCATGGCATATAAGTGAAGTGGCTTTACTAGAAGACAGCTGCTTAGAACAGCTGTCTGCTTCTACAGCCATCTTAGAAAAGATTGATTAATGAATTCACTTGGGCAGTGAGAAACCCAGTTCACTGATCCATGCCTTCAGCACTGGTATTGATGTGAAACTAATGAGAAATTTGATGCTCACATTTGAATGTTGATTCCAATTACTAAACAACAGATCTAAATGTGTGGGTTTTTTTTAAGTATCTTGAAGTTTTAACCTTGTACTAGGAAGGAAGAGAGGGAAGCAGGATGAAGCCGTTCCATCAGTGAAGTCCGAGGAACTCCAGGGGCAGGGAATCCTCACTGGGTTATAATCTCAAATTTACTTGAGTTATCCAAGATGGAACGGGGTTCAGCACTTATTTTATTTTTTTCATTTTTTTAAAGAACTTATCACCCCATATGAACCTGCCTGAGTTTTAGGATCCTCATGGGGGGCTTTATTTTGCTTTTACCACCTCCACAGGCATGTTTGCCAGGGTCATGTGAGAGAACCTTCTTGGTGGCTGCCCCCGGCTATAGAAATCTCTGCCACAGAAAACCAGGAGCCCATTCATACCACATAATTATAGCATTATGATTCCACTTTAACTTCCATGTTTCCATCATATGGGATCTGCTGTTTAGGAGGTGGCATTTAAGACTCTCAACCAGAGAACCATAGTGCCTCACCACCAATACTATGGTGCGATTATTCTACTTTCAACCCCCTGTGGAATTCTAGGGTTTGTACTTTCTGAGGCCAAAGAGTTCTCTGACTGAGAATTCTAAATGCCCCTCTCTAAACTGCAAGCCCCAGGACTTCAGAGGATGTTGAAAGTGGAATAATAGCACCATAACAGTGCAGTGCAGAAATAGCCCTCAGTGTTCAACTAACTCTGAACTAGAGAATAAAGGTTAAAATCTAACATCATAATACAAAACACAGTTGGGGAAAAAACGCTGATGGCATTCTGAGAAACTCTATGAAAGTGAAACTAAGGGCCCTTTCACACTACTCAAGTTACAGTACATTGATTTCACTTGCTACAAGTGCTTTTTATGGAATTCTGGGATCTGCAGTTTGTCAAGGCAGTAGAACTCCCTGGTAGAGAACGGTAAACACCTATCTCCCTGAACTGCCAACGGCAGGATCCCACAGGATGGCAACCACAGCAGTTAAGGTGGAATCATAGTGCTTTGATTGTGTAGTGTTGAAGGGCTCTAAGAGATTTTCACATCCCTACAATGTGAAAGGAATTGCATCAAGTGTCCATCAGTGAGGCTGATACATATTTTGGCATATTAAACTGAGATGTGGTTGTCTGAATGCAACATAGGTGTTGCGAGGCCTATGGACTGTCTAGATGGGAAACAACCTGGAAATCATACAAAACAGAGAGGGAGAACTTGTTGTCTTCCAAATATGGTTGGAATCTACTTTCCTAGACATCCAGTGATACGGACTGAATCCTACTGTTAATCCCAACTAGAGTATATCAGTTGAATCAACTAGCTTTACCACTGTGTTGACTCACCATTTCATTGAGTCAGTGGATCTACTCTAGTTAAAACTAATGAATAAGACTCAAGCCAATAGATATGCCTATAGTTATACATTCAGTGGAGCATTTTATACTGTTTTAAGGTCTGGTCCATGATCGTCCAAATCGCTGCTCAGATTATATGCTCCTAAGAAGTCTTATTGCCTCTTTTCCTTGCAAAACTTATTTGCCAAAACAGATAGGCTTAGACTGCTTTAAAAAAAAACCCTACTGTTCTTTTCTTTTCTTTTAAGAAGAAGAAGCTTTTGGAAAGAGAAGATAGGGAGGGGGAAGGGGAGGTCTGAAAGCCTTTTGTTACAGCAAAAAGAAACTTTGAAAGGAAATGACCCAATCCCGTCTTCAGTTCACACCTACGTGGTCAAAGAGTTCAGCTCTCTGTAGAGATCCAGAGAGACTTAACAGCAGTCATGCGGAACCTGTTCGCCAGCTTTTAGGCTCGGTGCTTTCCAGGGTGCCCTGTCTTCCAAGACAGCTGACATTCCAGGCTCAGCAGCCAAAAGGAAGCAAACCCCTCGGGGAGTACCTGAAAGCAAACAGCTCCTCTTTGGTCAGGGCACAGTTCTTTACTTCAGTGAGCCTATTACAATTCCGCCTTTGTGTCTTTCCCCAGCAATGGAGAAGCACAGCCCAGTCCGTCCTCTGTCTGCTCTCTCCATAGAAGGAGGTTGTTGTTGTTCTGTTATTACCTGTTCTTGACACAGGAACAGGTATGATAGCTCACTTGCCATTTTTTAAAGCACAGGAATATAGAAAGCTGCCTCCTTCTGAATCAGAGGCCCTTTTCACACGGGATTTTCCATGCAAAAGGGCGCGTGGAGTGTCGCGCGATTGTGAAGAGGGATCTCCATGGTGCACTCATAATCACACGATGCTCCAGGGGCTGGCAGGTGCCAATTGCGCACCTTTTCATTTTCAGTGGGTAGCTGAAAATGGTGTGAGATCACACATTGCTCCCGGGCCCCGCGCACACTTACCTGGCATGCGGAGCCTCTGGAGCCACGCCGGTTGCACTTCCTGCCCCAGTGCAGCCTGGGAAACTCCCAGGCTGCACTGCGGAAGGAAGAGGAGGGGCTCTCGCACAAGCAGGCAGCTTGTGTGGAGCCAAAGGACCCCAGATGCAAGAACCTCTCGCTGGAGGCTGCTCGCACGATCCCCACACCCCAGAGCCAGAAAAAGGTAAGGTGCGGAAAGGGCCAGAGTCTTGGACCGTCTAAACCAGTGCCATTGACCTTGGTTGGCAGTGGCTCTCTGGCATTTCAGGGATGTTTCCCCCCCCCCCCGCAACCATATTGTGGAGATAAGCCAGCATGGTTTGAATGTTGGACTAAGATTCAAGGGAGACCAGGGTTCAAATTCTCATTCAGTCATGCAAGCCCACTGGGTGACCCCAGACAAGTTACACCCTCACAGCCTCAATGGAGGGCAATGGCAAATCACCTCAGAATAAATCTTTCCAAGAAAACACCATGATATGTTCAATTTAGGGTCACCATAAATTGAGAATGATTTGAAAGCACACAGCAACAACAGCAGCTGTGGAGGTGAATTGTGGAGATTGAAACTGTGACCTTCCATGTGCAAATCATGTGCTCCACCACTGAGCCATGGTCCCTCCCTAAAGCTATACCCACTCCCCCTCACTGGGTTTTCAAGAAAGAAGGTACATCAGAGTCCATGGAGGACTTAGAAGAGTGTCAATACAATTTAGAAATGTTCTCAAGGACAACCAGCAATGTAATATCTGAATGCAGACCCACAGAGCTGTAACAGATGATTATCATATGACCCCACAACACAGCAGCCCAATTTGTCGACCTAAATGGTTTCCTAATTTCACTCAACAAGTATACCAATCCAGGAGATTTTCTAACACTTGCCTTCTGCTCTTTCCTGGGATGTGTTAGAAAAGGGCTATTCACATACTAGTCAAAGCACAGGGCTGCTGTATAATACTAGACCACTTCTCCTTGTAGAAGACACTTTAGGAATTACCAAGAAGAAGAAGAAAAAGAACTCATCTCTGAACAAGGTTTTCTGAATCAAACAAATTAGCTTTGGTAATAGAAATGAAGCATCTGCTTCTTAGTTCTTACAGACATATACTGAGTGTATAACATAAACCGCACCTCTTTTTTTTTTCTAACAGTCTTTAGCATTTTATTTCATAGGACACAAATTATATTACAATCTACAAATCTTAAGATACATGGCAGCATATAACCTCAGCATCTGGAACAGCCTTGAATATCTTGATCCTTGGCTTGCCATTGGTCAATATTTCCAACATCTTTAACCAGGTATTTTTCTCATTGGTTAGAGAAAGGGAAGACAGAAAAGAGTAGAACAGTTGGAAGCCAACAAGTCAGTTTGAGTTCTTTTGTTGCCTTACACCTAGGAAGGATCAGACAGGTTTTATTTCTGGAGAAAGATCTAGATCTTACAATTTCTGCCTTTAATCAAGAAGACTGAGAGGTGATGTGGTAGCTGTGTTTATATATCTGAAGAGCTCTTATGTAGTGGATACAGCAAGCTTGCTCTTCACTTTTCCAAAAACTAGGACATGACACTAGGACCCTTTCTGCACCTTACCTTTTTTGGCGCTGGGGTGTGGGGATCATGTGAGCAGCCTCCAGCGAAAGGTTCTCGCATCCCCGTTGCTTCAGCTCTGCACAAGCTGACTGCTCCTGAGCAGGTAGCATGAGAGTCCCACCTCTTCCTTCCACACCACAGCCTGGGAGTTTCCCAGATTGTGAGTGCATCATGCAGATCACTTCTCACAATCGCATGACACTCAAGGGACACTTTCGCATGGCAAATGCTGTGTAAAAAGGGCCTATGGTTCAAATTACAAGAAAAGAGATTCTGATTCGACATTATGAGGAACTTCTTGAAGGTATGAACTCTTTAACAGTGGAGCATGTGGTAGAGCAGGAAAGCAGGTGGTACACTCCCTTGCCTTCATTAGAGAATTAAGTGTCTCCCTCTGTAGAGTGTTTTATCAAGGTATTTCTAAAGAGAAGGTGATCGAACTAGATGGCCCTTGTGGCCTCTTCCATTTCTAAATATTTGTGATTTTCTAATCCTGTGAGCACATCCCTTTCCCCACTTCACAAGCCCATCCAAGTTGTCACCACCACATTCCCTCCTGCCTCCCATTCTTAAATTCCCACAACCTTATCACTGTAATCTTGAGGACTTTGAGCATCACTTTACTCCAGCTTTTCCATGGCCAAGGTCCAAGCTAGAACCCAACGTCCTGACCAACAGGGGCACCATCCAGGTGGGCCACCAAACAAATGTATGCTGTCACCTCCACATTTCTAAGCTGCTGCATGCCCATACAAGCCTTTGGTTGGGACTTCAAAGAACAACACCGAGCTGTGTTTTGCCGCAGTTTGATTCAGAGCCACTGGCCTTGACTTGATGTTTATCAGCGAGTTACTTCTCAGGAACTGGGCCAGATCAATATCGTATTCTTCCAGCCCGCTCTAAGCCCAGCAGGAAAGGCAATCACAGCAGCGCAGGACTCTGCACCTTATGGAATAGATCGATAGCCTGACAGTGCTCAGCTTTGTTCCTCCGCCTGCTTTAAGATGTTCTGCATGCTCTACATGATTGCTTAAAGGTTTGTTTTCTCTCCTCCCCATACGACAACATTTCTCCCTCCCTGATCTCTCCTAATAGCATCACGGTAATTGCCTTGACATGAAATAACCAGCACAAACACAGATGCTTTGCTTTGAGGCTGGAGAGGGTTTTTTTTTTCCCCTCTCCCCTTTTCCTTACCCTTTCTTTCTTTCTTTTTTTAAAAAAATATCTTTATTAAGAAGAGGGTGTTGATTTGGCTTTAATACGGATTCGGGGCTTTGAGATGCTTCTGTGCCTAATTTGCTCACCTTTGCTAAGCTGCAGTCCAAATTATTTTTCACCAATGGGAACCATAGATCAGTGTGCCTGCATGCATCCCCATGGGTCTGTTGGCAGGGCAAAAGCATATCATATACATTGTGCAAAGTGTGAGAACATTAGCTTAAACATCCTACTGCTTCCAAAGCCCTATTAGAGTCTTTGAGCTGTCCAGTCAGATCATCTCATTTGCTGTAGGAGTACTGCAGTGCCTATCTACTTGTTAACAAGGAATAAGCAGAATGGGTTCAAGCATGAACTCCAGGTAGCTCCAAAACGTTTCTTTCATCTTATTTTAGGCCCATGGAATATTTATCACAAGAACACATTTATGTACTTATCAACTCAACATTCAGCCATTGATTCAGTGGGTTTACTCTAGCTGGAGTGAAGCAATAGGATCTGGGTTATTGTTTTGCTCCCCACAACCTACCCAGCGTCAGACCACAGAAAAACTCAACTGCTCTTTCAAAGTCACTTTTTAGAAGCTGATTTAGGGTTTGCATTATTCTGCAGAAGAATTCATAGTAGTATTCTTGTTTCTACATTTCATAGATTCAGAGTAGAGACGGACATTGCCTACCATCTAGTCCAACTTCTTGCTTAATGAAGGCACTTCAGTGCAGACTGCAGCAATAGCATCCCTGAAAGATGTCTGCCAAGTCTGTCTCACTTTCACACTCGGACCTCTGAGGGAATATAGGATTAGTCTATACATCAGAAGATAAAGTGTGACAGCCCTTCAGATACTGGTAGTCTTTCAACTGTAGAAGGCTTTTGGGTATTTGAAGAACACTACCATGTTTTTCTTTAAATAACATCATCACCATCATTTTCAACATCCTCATCAGGACATTTTTGACAGCTGCCCCTAGACTGTGGAATGACCTGCCAGGAGAGATTCAACAGCAAAATATTCTGTCTGAATTTTAAAAAATACTAAAGACCTATCTCTTCCAGCAGGCCTACCCAGTCCACTTTCCCAAACTGATGTATTTTAAATGGTTTTGTGTAGTTTTATTTTAATCCATGTTAATGGATTAATCCTGCCTCAAGCCTTGGGGAGGGGAGGGTAAGAAAATTATTACTGTTATTGTTGTTATCATCGTCGTCGTCGTCATCATCATCATCCTCCCACCTTCCACCAAGACTGGGACTCAAGGCAGCTTAAAAACATTAAAATTATTACAATGAAAAATATAGCCCAAAAATCAACATTAAGGTGTTAAACTTATATAAAAACATATGCTTTAAAAAAGATTTTAAAAATTAAAACAATGATTTTTTTTTTAAAAAAAAAACAGCTCTCTTACTGCCTTCTACTAGGAAAACCTGTCTGAATAGGAAAATGTTCACCTGCCAACAGAAAGACAACCAAAAGCGAGGCATTCTAGCCTCCCTGAAGTGAGAGTTCTGAAGTCTACAGCCCTTTCCGCACATTGCCTGCTCGCGGAGGTGGGGGATGCCGTTAGTGCAAGCAGTCTCTTGCGTGAGGCACCCACATCGCTCCTCCGTTCTCCTGCAGCTGGGTTGCCAGTTGCGCGGCTGTTGTGCGAACGCCCCGCCCCTTCCTTCCGCAGTGCAGCCTGGGAGCTGTAGGCTGCGCTGGGGGAGGAAGCACGACCAGCCCGGCTCGCCTGACACACCGCACAGCAGGTAAGTGTGCGTGGGCCCAGGGAGCATTGCGCGACTGTGCACCATTTTCGGCTTAAAGCCAAAAATAAAAAGGTGTGTGTCCACTCTGCATCCGTCTCTTGAGCATTGCATAAATGGGAGTGCGTCATACGCTCAAGGGGCTGTCTCGCAACAGGAACTGCATGCGAAAAGGGCCTACCAACGATACCTTTCAGGGTGGTAGAACTAAAAGAAGGGCCTCTCCTGTGTATCCCAGGGTCTGGAAGGCTATTACGGGGGGACACGTCAGTCAGACAGATAGCCCAAGTCTAAGTGGTATCAGGTTTTATAGGTCATGAATAGCCCTATGAATTCTGCCCAGAAAAAAACTGGGACCTATTGAAGTTGTTTGAGCAGAAGAACTGTATGATCGCCGTAGCCACCTCATGTTAACATTCTAGTTGCAGCTCTTTGTCCTAAGTGAAGCTTCTGAACACTCTTCAAAGGCAGCCTCACATGGAGTATGCTACAGTAATTGAAATGAGAAGTAACCAGGGCATTTGTCACCATAGCCCAGATCAATGTGGCCAGATCTGTTTGGAAGAAAGCAGCTTCCTGGAAAAGGCTGAGCTCAGCAATATATATACACACTTTGCATACTGAAGATTCTGCATTCAGTCCCAGATATATCCCAGTAGGACTGGGGAAGCCTATTTTTGGAATTTCTGGAATGCCCCTCTTCTCACTGTTGGCAATACTGAACTAGGTTTGTTCCTGCCCAAGAGCCATTTCTGCACTACACTGTTATAGTGCTATTATTCCACTTTCAACCTCCTATAGAATCCTGGGTTTTGCAGTTTAGGGAGGGCCCTTTAGAATTCTCAGCCAGAGAGCTCTTTGGCCTCAATAAACTACAAACCCTAGAATTCCACAGGATGTTGAAAGTGGAATAATAGTGCTATACCAGTGGCCATTTCCGCACTAGACTGTTATAGCGCTATGATTCCCCTTTCAACATCCTATGGAATCCTGGGGCTTGCAGTTCCAGGAGGGGCTGGCTGGCCCCTCCTGAAACTGCAAACTCCAGGATTCCATAGGAGGTTGAAAGTGGAATCATCACGCTATAAGGGTGTCATGCGGAAATGTTCAGTGTGGTGTGGAAATGACCTACGTTTATGCAGAGTTAACAGCCCTACTTCCTGACTAGTGGCTTTGACAGTAGCCCATTTAGAAGTGCTGAGGAGATGCAATAGTCAGTTGGTGAGTTCTTGACTTGAGGCTTTGCTTTTAGGAACAGTGCCATCCTTTGAGGAGCTGATTTTCCCTTCACTTACTCCTTTGAAACCTCAGTTCTGAAAACAGCTCTTCAATACTGTACCACACACACACAAGTATTCAATATATTCCTCCCCCGCCTTTCAAAACAACTTGCCTCCATTTTTACATGGGGTCAATTTAGGATAAGATCTCTAATTTGTACCTATTGTTGCAACTAGCTTCTGAGAAAGACGGATCATTTCCCTACCGCTGTAAAGCACATTAATATAATCTAGCTTGGGCCATTTTCTGCTGTATGAAATTGCCCATATCTGATGTATATTTCTTCATTTCCTTAATAAAGGTAAATCTTTTTTACTTATGCTAGTGGCTCCCAGAGACCAGATTAGTATGAGAATTAGCTGGAGACATTCAAGCACATAATGCTGCTGTTACATCAGAGCTTATGAATTCACGAGTTGTATCTACTCTATATAGCTGTAGCAGTTTGATACCACTTTGCTATATTCCCATTTCTTGCTGGAGTGGTTGAGAAGTTATTGTTGTTATTCACTGCAGTGCTCCTTCTGTTATTCACTACTTTCCTTATTAATTTTGAGTTACTTTTCATCATTATGAAAATGACCTCTTAAGGTTGATAATACAATAGCATGAAGCTGGAAAAATCTTTAAGAACTTTTTTCTCCCTCCAAATGTGCTTTAAAAAATAACTAGAAGATATACCAATTAAACTAATAAAGTAGTTTCATTCTCACTTGTTGTGTTAGTTCAAGGATGTAAGATCATTATGCACTCCTTAATATTAATTGCTACGCAATTGTTTTGTTGTCGTTAATTGCTACCAGGTTGACTTGAACTTAGGGTGACCCATGAATGAAAGATGTCCATTAGCCATGGTCATCAACTGTCCTGCTTAGGTTTTGCAGACTTCAGGTCACGGCTTCCTAGATTTAGTCTTTCTACCTGCAATGCAGTATTCCTTTTTTCCTACTGCATCCCATTTTACCAAACACGAGCATCTTTTCTAGTGAATCATGTTGTCTCATGATATGTCCAAAGTATGGAAGCCTCAGTTTGGTCATTTTGGCTTCCATTGAGAGTCAGGCTTGATTTGTTACAAGACTTGTCTGTGGTCATAGAATTGCATGCTTCTGTAAGACGAGAGGCTATGAGATTTTTGCTGAGGAGCCAGACTAAGCTCATTTCCGCACTACACTGTTTATAGTGCTATTATTCCATTTTCAACCTCCTATGGAATCCTGGGGTTTGCAGTTTAGGGAGAGGCCTTTAGAATTCTCAGCCAGAGAGCTCTTGGGCCTCAGTAAATTACAAGTCCCAGTATTCCACAGGATGTGGAAAGTGGAATCATAGCACTATACCGGTGTAATGCAGAAAGTCCCCAAATGTGCCAAACACCTACTGGACAGCAGCAGTAGTGCAGCTGACACTGGCAGAGGCTTTCTCCAAGACAATGGCACAGTGGTAGTACTTTAAAGAAGAAGACACCAGCTTCTGGGCCCTTTCCGCATCTTACCTTTTTCCAGCGCTGGGGTGTGGGGATCATGCGAGCAGCCTTTGGCAAGAGGTTCTCACATCCAGGGTCCTTCGGCTCCACACGAACTGCCTGCTTGCACGAGAGCCCCACCTCTTCCTTCCGCAGTACTGCTTGGGAGTTTCACAGGCTGCACTGGGGCAGGAAGCGCTACCGGCGCGGCTTCAGAGGCTCCACAAGCCAGGTAAGTGTGTGTGGGGCCTGGGAGCAATGCGTGATCACGCACCATTTTCAACTTCTAGTCAAAACTGAAAAGGTGCATGATCGGCACCTGCCAGCCCCTGGAGCATCACGTGATTGTGAGTGCATCCTGCAGATTGCAAAAAAGGGCCTGGATGTCTTTTACTATGAAAATCTCATTACACTTTCTTTAGCATAAAATGTAAGCTGTTACAGGAGATTACATTACTTGTAAGTCATGAAATCAAAGTATTTCTGTGCTATTTTTGCAGATCTTAGCCACCTCCAGACTCCCTGAATGAACTTTCACCTGGCCAAAGACAGGGTGCCTTCCACTCCTGGAAGTCTCCAGGAGCAGCAGTTACAAGTCCCTCTCCTCCTTATCATCACAAAGTAGCCAGTTTATTCCTACATGGCAAGAGGCTGAACTGCATGGCCCTTATGGTGTCTTCGACTTCTATGATTCTATGATTGAATCAAAAAGTAGCCAGTCAGGCTTAGATCTGCTTTTGAACATGGATCTGAATGTACAATTGCATGCATAACCATTTGGGCAACGACATGCATAAGCACTTGGGCAACTGCATGCAGAAAGGGGCTGCATGCACAGCTTCACTTCTACCATGTTGAATGGAATCCCATCATTTCATGTTGGTCAAAAAAGGTTCAAGTGCTTTCAGAGGCAGAGGCCATTTCCGCACTAGACTATTGTAGCGCTATTATTCCACTTTCAACATCCTATGGAATCCTGGGGTTTGCAGTTTCAGGAGGGTCCGGACGGACGGATTCTAGCTCATTTGACCCTCAGAGCATCCCAGAAGCAGAAACCTGGCCCCTCGACCTGTTGAGGTTGCCCACCCTGATTTAGAGGAATGAAAGAATTTGATCTGATACATTGTCTGAGTTCTTCTGGTGCTCAGGGTGCTAGGAAGATTATTAGATCAATCCACTACTTATTGATTATTTTTTCCCAATGAGAGAAACAAGGTACTGGTTCAGTCTTCTATATTCCTAGGAGCACAAGGTCTCCCTGGATGCAAAAAATACAGTGAGAGTCGCTGGTTCCTTCTTACTCACCCCCCTCCTCTCTGATTGATCCCAGTTGTGTTCCTTCTCCCAGTGCAAGGGGAGAAAGGAATATTGGTTGAATTGCTTTGCTAGTCACAAAGTTCCCACCTGAGCTATTGATCTGGCCTTGTGGATATGTGTGCAAGTAACAAAGAGGGTTTCTTTTCTTCTGCTGTTTTTTTTTAAGAGATAAAGAGGTCAAAACTCAATCAAATCAAAAAAACGAGACTGTGCCCACCCGATAGGTAGTGAAATTGACACTTTGACATGCTTCTGGATCATGTGGCTTCACTCTGATTTGAGGAGAGAGGAAGAAGAAAGCTCTTAACTACTGGAAGTATTGCTTGCATGCTGCAGGAAAGTTCAGGCTAATGAGCCTTCATTGGCAGTGGCCTCAAATCCACTTATTTCAAAGAAATGCCTCTGGATAGCCAAAGAGAATACAATCGTGTTTTAAATCCTCCTACTCTTACTTGATTATTAT
The DNA here is from genome assembly GCA_948474755.1 of Ctenosaura bakeri. Classification (NCBI taxonomy): domain Eukaryota; kingdom Metazoa; phylum Chordata; class Lepidosauria; order Squamata; family Iguanidae; genus Ctenosaura; species Ctenosaura bakeri. The sequence goes on along the minus strand of CAOLHI010004465.1, from coordinate 74,287 downwards.
GCTTGATCAGTGGTAGCTTGTGGCTCAGGGGTTTAGCTCAACTTTTCCATGAGCTATCCAAAGCACTGAACATATTTTGAGGATAGTGTTCTCTGCTTTGTATAATTCCCTTGAAATTCAGACTGAAACCCAGAGCAGATTTCCCAGCCCACTGACATAGAACGCACCATAAGTCAGAAGCCACTTGAAGGCACACACCAACAACATATGCATAGTGTTGGTGGTGGTGGTGGTGGTGGAGGTGGTGCTTCAAGTGGTTTCTGGCTTATGGTGACCCTAAGGCACAGCTTTCCGAGCATTTTATGTTGGTGACACACTTTTTAAACATGCATCATTTCATGACACAGAAATTCAGTTTTCTGTATTACAAATAAATAAATCATAAAGCATAAATCATATATTTTTAAAAATATAAACGAAAGGTTTTCATGAGATATGTTGTGTCCCCATACATTATGTCATTACCATTTATGTTTATGTCCGTATCTCTTATAGCTCTTATTAGGGGTTAGTTACTAGCAAACCTAAAGTTAAACCAACCACTGTCCTCGCTGGGGTCTTTCTCAGCTTGGAGTGGCACCAGCAACACCTACACACTGTAACTGAGACACTAAGGTGTCGCGACACACAGTTTGGAAAGCTCTGCCCTAAGGTGAACTTACCATGAGGCTGAGATTTTGTGATGCACCCAAGACCACCCTGTGGGTTTCCATAGCCAAGCAGGGAATCCAATTGTTGCCTCCAAGGTTTTATTTCAACACTCAAACCACTATAGCACACTAGCTCAATCTTTACTGTATACATATACATGAATATGATATGATATATTAGTGGTATTTTACACCATTGGTTTTGTCTTGACTTAGCTTGTTTAAATATGTTCTACTTTATTTGTCAGTGGCAGCTGGCAATTGGGGTGGTAAACCTGCTTTGGGTTTTAGTCCAGACTTTAAAGATCTTTTCTGGCAATAGCGTTCCCTATCTTCATTCTATCTTTACAATTCAGGCTAAAACTCAGAGTTAATTCATCACACAGCTGACATGGACACTACCAGTGTTGCTCTGCCTCCCACCCACCTTAGGCTTTTCTCTCCCTTCCCCTGTTGATTTTCTCAATGTAAAGAGCCAGTGGTCAGATACCTCCCTGCACTGGCTTTGCAAAATGGGATGCCTTCATCCTCACCAAGACCAGTTGGCATGGGCAGATCTGTAGTTGTTGTTGTAGAAGTGTGCCTTCAAGTAGTTTCCATTTACAGTGAGCTTAAGGCAACCCTCTGGAGCTGAGAGTATGTTATGTCCAAGGTCACCCAGTGGGTTTCCATGGCCAAGTGGGGAATTGAACCCTGGTCTCCAAAGCTGTAGTCTAATGGTCAAACCACTAGACCACTCTGGCTATCTGGGCAGATCTATGCAATTGCTCAAAGTCATGTTGCCTAGATATTTTCTGCACTACACTCTTATAGCACTATTATTCCACTTCAACATCCCATGGAATCCCGAGGTTTGCCATTTAGGAATGGGCCTGACTCCTCCCTAAACTGCAAACCCCAGGATTCCATAGGATGTTGAAAGTGGAATAATAGCACTATAAGAGTGTAGTGCCAAAATGGCCCTAGTATTTACATCAGTGGCAGTGACAACTAGGAAGCAAAGTTCAATACAGTCAGTGGTCACTATAAGAGGAAATCTATGCTATTAAAACTCCTTCCTTCCTTCCTTCCTTCCTTCCTTCCTTCCTTCCTTCCTTCCTTCCTTCCTTCCTTCCTTCCTTCCTTCCTTCCTTCTTTTCTAGGAAAAAAAAAATTATACAAATAAATCTCCAGACATTAAATGATATCATCAGGCTTGGAAATTAAATTAACCAGCTGGAATGTCTGCTATCTTGGTAACATCGTTAGCTGTATCAAAGGTAATCGCTGCTTTTATTGCTTGGAATCGTGGTGGAAGTGAAAACTCCAGATGATCACATCTCTCAGTTTTAGTCAATTGCAACTTCCAGATCAGAGCTGCCAGTCGTCAAAAAAAAAGAAAAAGAAAGAAAGAAAAAGAGGGATGTTTAAAAGAGATCTGTACCTTTGAAGTGATAACACAAAGAAGCCTGTGGGGTATATTTGGTAGGAAAAAGGCCCTCTGTGTAGCGTGGATGTGAGAAACCACACACACAGAAAAAGCTATCTGTGACTTTTTAGCAATAAAGAAGGAAAGCCTTCGAGGGCTGTGCAGTTCAAAATGCAGCTACTTTAGTACTGTTCAGAGGGGGGAGAAAGATATCATTATCTGCTTCAACACTGTAACATTTCTTGTCTTGTTGTTTTTCTGGGGATCACACTGATCTTTATCACTCCCCCTCCCCTCCCCCATCTGGAGTTGCACAGCTTATGACTAGGCAATTGATCTGTCAGTAAACTACAAATCCTGGAAAAATACACACAAAGGAGCCAAAGTTTGGCATGGCCAATAGAGAATTCTGAGATGTGTAGTCCAAAAGTAACTTTTCCAAGATCTCAGAGGAGGACTTCACTCTCTCTGCTTAAGCTTTATTTTGATCCTTTTCATCCCAGTCTATTCATCATGGACACCTTTGCTCATTTCCTGAAGGTACGTCTACATAACTTTAGTTGCTGACCATGTAAATAAGTCTGAGATACTGTTGGAGATTGGTGGACAAACTCTTGATACCATAGAGACCTTGATGGCTTCTAAAAGCAGAGGAATCATAAAATTTCCTTCTGCAATTCCCAAGGGAAGACACAATGCAAGGGGAGGATGAATTCACTCCTAAGCAAAAGTTTCATGTTTTGCAGAAGGTATGAACATTTCTGTAACCCGTCAAAGCTTGTGCATGCCCTTACCAAACTAATTTCACCAAATATGAAGATTTACTTATGTGCATGAATTCAAAGCTGGAATGGTCCTTGGAGGTGATCATCTTGGTGCTCCTGCTCAATGGAGTATCTATCACAGAGATCTTTTTTCCAATCCCTGATTAGCACCTTCAGGGAAGGAAGGCCCATCATATCACAAGGAAGGTTGTTTTCCTGTTGAACAGCTACTCTAATTGCCATAATATTTAGTCAAGCATACTTCTCTGAAATTTCCACCACCAGTTCTAGTCCTCTGTCCTAGACACCCTATACCATTCTTGCTGTTGTTCCTATGTGGATTGTTTTCTCCAGATCTCATCCTGGTTGCTGTCTCCTAGAGATGCTCCAATCTGCTCCTCTTTTCAGACTTTATCTCTTCCCACAAAATCTGAAGCCTACTATATCTCCTTCTCTCTGCTTCCACCAGTGCATGGTCTCCATGGTTTATCCAGTTCTTGGAGATGGTTGTGCAGCCTTCATGCTGGAACTAGTCTGAGGGGCTGCTTAGGTTGATACAAGTTCATGGGTCATAGCATTTCTCAGAACTTTGGATTCTAATAAGAAATTCAAGTATTCAAGCATGGCATGTTTCAAAAACCAAGTCCCGAGGCAGTCCAGAACCTAACATAAGACAGTTAGGTGGGGAAGAGGGAGACAAGCCAGGCCTAGAGATGATAATACAGATTTTAGCCACCCTTCCTACCACTGACTAAGGATTCAAGAACCTAAGCTCTGAGATTACAAACCCAAGTTCCCAGCTTCCTATCTAGGGTTCCTGTCACTACAACAGTCCAATTTGTGTGGAGGGCCTTGCTCACAAGGGCCAAGGTTCCCCTTGTGTAAAACCAGTTGGGCAATAGACCATTGTCAGAGCTTATCTGACCTTCCACCCTGCTGGATATTTTACTGTGCCTGAATCTGGATTACCCTGACTGACTTTGGACTTGCTTGCCTTCAAATTCTGTTGGACTTTATGACCTTGTGCTTACTGCCTAAAAAATAAGTAACAAGCCGGGAGCTCTTCAGTTTGTTTTGAGTTATCAGCTAAGCCACTCTGATGGAAATAGGACAACCATAGTTCAAGTAGCTTCATTTATCCACAGCTCACAAAACAAGGCAAAGAATGTTACTTCCTGTTGTCATTCTAAGAGGGACTGGAGAGGAAAACAGAGTTATTTTGGCTTGCTGTAGGGGAGACTGGGGGGAGCAATTGGCTCCTAACCATATAATTGCCCATTCTTGTTCTATTCAATAATTCAGGGGATATACTTATTGCAACGTTCTGTCTTAACTGAACTCAATAATCAGGCTTTGTGGATGAATCCAAAAAGGTTTTATTAGAGATTAGATGTAGCACAGAAACACTCCTTTTGCCAGAACTGAAGTTACGGCACAGGTTTCAATTGTAAGAACTCCCTGATCTGTCTTTCCAAAGTTTTTGTTCACCTTTCCCACACAACACCAAGCTGTAACAGTTTTCTAAAAAGATCATGGCAGAAGAGCCTAACTTGGTGATACCTTTGACTTTTAGGATCCATATTGTAGTAAACATTGAATGGTTTAACATCCTTTTAGCCTGGAAATTTTCCTTACTGTTACAAATTGTTTTAAACTGTTGAAATCAATTTTAGACTGTATCATGCTCTGATATCCTTGGGTATAGAGCAAGATATAAATATTTTAATAAATAAATAATATAAATTAATACCAATATGAATTGATATTGAAATAGTGGATCCATGTTAGATTTTAGTCTAAACTTTAGCTGAACCAACTAAGGAACAGGTTTCAGGTCACTGGATAGTTCCTTAAAAACTGGGACAAAAACTGTTCCTTTAAAATTGGGATTGATCACCCTGCTGAAGTGGTAACCCACCAACCCAAAACACACAAATATAGACCACTATGAAAGTTTCAAGACTAAAGTTTCTTCATCAAGCAAAGATATTTTTGTTTTGTCTTAAAAATGAAAATCGAGCAGTGAAAGAGTAATGGAGAAAAAGACAACAATCTAAAGTCATGTTGTCTGCATGTTGCATTGAGATTTTACAGGATAGGATCAGCTCAGCTACCCCTATGTTTGCACACTTACAATCTCCATCTCTGCTGGTATTAGAACTTTTCTCCCAAGCTGCCAGTTTGCATGGAATAATGACAGAGCCTAATCTGATCTGGCTCGCTCTGCTGTTTGGACAATGGCTCCTTTCCTGCCCCTTGTTAAAACATTGACACCGTGAGCCAAGTGCCTGATTACTGTATCGGTCCATGTCATCCGAGAAACTTGAGATCGCCTGTTGCGATGCCAGTAACCTCTGCTCACCACCCTGTTGTGTCCTTGAAGCATGAATGGCATATCGCCACCTTCCAACTTGTCTGAGAGCTTCTTATCTCCTTCTCTACGTGGCATTGGTTGCACATTCTAAATCTTTCAGCTCGACTTTATTTATCACTCTTCCTTCTCTCTTCCCCTCCCCTCTTTTCCATTCTTCTTCCTAAAAGCCCAAACAATGTGTTGTTTAGGGGGTTACATGGCTTGTTGGGGTAAATGGAGAGGCATCTTTGGAACAGCTGAGTCAAGGGTGATCAGATAAGGCAGCATCCCAGACAAGTGGTCACAATAAGGCTGTCTGGGGCCTGATAGACTGTTGTTAAACCAGGAAACCATTGGCGCCACATTAGACAGTTAACGCAGGTGCTCTGCTGCTGAGAAAACCATTACTTCATAGACCTTTGCCCATTAAGGTTTAGGCTTCTGTTGTTCTTTAGGTCTAAAGTTAGTTAATATGGATGCAGGGTAGGAGGGGAGGATGTTTGTGGGCAGAGGAGATCAGAGACCTCTTCAGAAAACGGCAAACTTTGTTTCCACCTCTATCACAACTAGGGCTGGATTATCAAAGGTTCAACTGATGCAGTGACTCCAGAATCCCTCCGCCCCACCGTAGCTGTGGTGCCAGTGTTGAGAGAAAAAGGTGTTGGCCTGCCTGACTTCCCTTGGTTCATTTCAACTAGAATAGGCCTATTGAATTGATTGCTGAATAATAAGCCAATATGTAGGCAAATTCAGTAGGATTCAATGGGTCTCCTTCAGTTGGAAATAACAATTGGGTTCAGACTGTATTTTGCTTCTTCTTCTTCCCCACTCATTTCCTCCCAATATTTCTGATTCCATCAATTTATTTTATGTGTTTTGTTAAGTAACTCAGCAAAAATGTGTGAGGTTAGGCTCTTACTTTGACAGAAGTTGCACAACTGTGAATGGATTCACATATGAAGATTTCTGTTCTTCTTGCTCTTGCATTTTGTAGATTATCCATTTATTTACATACTTAATTTCCATGCCACTGCTCCTAAAGTAGTTCACACATATTTCAAGGAGGCCATATTTTTGGAAATACACCAGGACTCCCAACATCTTAATATAACCATGAACATAGCCATCAAAGAAGACATGAGAGATATGGAAGATCAAATCATAGAATCTTAGAGCTGGAAGAAGTCAAAAGGGCAATCTAGTCCAATCCCATGCCATGCAGCTATACACAACTAAAGCACTCCTGAAAGATGCGCATTTAACCTCTTTTTAAAGATGTTCAAAGAGGGAGAATGTGTTATGTTTCAAAGCGGACCATTCCCCTGTCAGGTTGTAAAGAAGTTCTTCCTATTGTTTAGATGGAATCTCTTTTCTTGCATTTTTAATCCTCTGGTTCATGTCCTAGGCCCTTTCCGCATCTTACCTTTTTCTGGCAGTGGGGTGCGGGGATAGTGTGAACAGACTCTGGTGAGAGGCTTTCGCGTCTCTGCTGCTTCAGCTCTGCACGAGCTGTCTGCTCATGCGAGAACCCCGCTTCTTCCTTCTGCAGTGCAGCCTGGGAGTTTCCCAGTCTGTGCTGGGGCAGGAAGCACGACCAGCGTGGCTCCGGAGGCTCTGCAGACCAGGTAAGTGCACATGGGGCCCGGGAGCAAAGTGCAATTGCACACCATTTTCAGCTTCCAACCGAAAATGAAAAGGTGCACGATCGGCGCCTGCTGGCCCCTGGAGCATTGCGCAATTGTGAGTGCATCGTGCAGATTGCTCCTCACAATCATGCAATGCTCCAGGTGCCCTTCCACTTGGCAAATGCCATGCAGAAAGGGCCCTAGTCTCTGGACCATCAGATGTGTGGATGACAGTGGTGTTAGTATTACAGAACCTGCAATGAGAAAATAATTTAGCTCTAAGCTAACCACCTCATCAGTTTAGGTCCCTAAACCCTTATAGTGATCTGGGAGAATCATTTCCCTGCTGCTAATGTGTTATGAGAGCCCGCATGGTGTTGTGGTTTACACATTAGGCTATGCCCCTGGAAACCAGGGTTCAATTTGTTAATAACGCATTTTGATGTCCCCCCCCCTCAGAATTTCCAAGGTACACTGACTTGGCTACTTGGGGGATGAGATAAAATTTTCTTGCATTTTCCAATGGCAAAACAGTAATACTCATGTTTACTTGCTATTATCTTGCTGCCTTTCTGGGCTTCAGTAACAGTTACAAGGCATGACTGTGTGCTCCAAGCAATTAGTAAATTAACTAGCAAAAAACAAAACAAAAGTTCCCAGTTCTGGGAAACTGACCCAGACTGGAATTAGACTGATTTGACATCATCAGTTTTGGAGTAAGAGATCTGTCCCCATTTCTGCTCCCTAGAAGTTGATATTCTGGAACGCAGTGCTTCCAAACCTGACCATGGATGCTAATAAAGCCATTTTGCTTGGAGAACAGGTATCCTTTCCCTTTTCCCAGATGCAAAAGGCACCTGGACACTAATTCAATCTTATTTTGACACGGGGACCAGAATAACCTTCTCTACCTTACCTAAGGATGGAAGACTAGTTTAGCAGTGGGGTGAGGGCTTGATTTGTGAAGTACACAGATGTGTTGTCCGGTAAAAGATCACAATCCAGTGTTATTGACACTGTTGCCCGTCCAAACCATCTGCACCTATGGTAGTTGCACATTCTACCTAAGAATAAGACTGGTCCAGCAACCAATATCCACAGATGGGCCTAGTGCTATGAAGCTTAGCACTTCCTTTGTCTTCTTGGCATCTTCTATTGCAACATGCAAGCATAGCGAGTAAGCCTGGAGTGACCTTCTGAGAGGATATTGGCTCTTGGATATTAGTCCTTTGACGCAGGTTTTCAATGGAGAACATGCCTTCCCCTCAAATGGGATCATTGTGGGTGGTCCAGGAGGGAGACAGAAAGGAAACACAGAGAAGCACAAAAATACACAATAAAATGAGACATTGTTCAAAAGTAGACATTCTTGGAACAATTTAATAAACATCTAACCTCCACATGTGTTCTTCATTACCAAAGTGATTATTCCATGGAAATTTTTTATCACAATTGTCTCCTTGACTCGAACTGACTGAAGTAAAACAGAGAAGCTAATTTGACATTTATTTGAGTTATGTCGATAATGCTTGAAACTAGGCAAATCTACCTTTGGGAAAAGAGCTGCTAGATATGGCTGAGGTCCAGATGAGATTGGATAAGGTGTATAATACCAGGATTGTCAAGGAACTGAGGCTGATGGGCAGATGTTATAGTTGTTTCTCTGCATCTTTGTGGAATCTCCACTGGATATTTTTCAACCCCAGGGAAAGCTTCTACAAGCTTCTATATTCTTGTGCAAGCCAATAAAAAGACCAACTGATTGTGTAACTGGCCAGTTACATAAGCGAAAGTCTCCAACAGAATTCCAACTACAGCCTTCACTCAGAAACAAATCAGTGACTGTGAAGTGAATTATGGGACAATCATATGACCTTGAGGGCCAATCAGGAATGCCAGTTGGCAGAATCCATAGCTGGAGTGTGCATTCTCCAACTCAAGAGTGGTTCTCAATCTTTCATCTTTCAAATGATAGGACTATTGCTCCCAGAAAATCGGTCAGCATAGACAGTGGACAGAGATTCTGGGAGTTTAAGTCCGAAACATCTGTAGAACCAAGGCTAAGAAGAACTTCAAAATTCTTGCTTGAAGTAAGCAGTAGGATCTGAACTCATGGAATCTCTTTTACTTCTTAGGGGTAAAGATGAGTAGTTGAGTTGGATATGGTATGCTGCAGACAGATGCAGCTTTCTGCAGCTTTCTATTGACCAACAACAGATGACCATGACGATATGTGTGTAAATTGTAGCCGGGGCATTATCATCTGCCAAAAGCTCACATAGCTCTATCCTTTTCTGTGTCAGATCGTGGCATTTTGTGCCAGATCCAGAACATAACAATTTCTAATGACGGTGAATATATTTGCAGCAAAAACTGCCAGTCACACAAGGATGTAGAATCTCTGGCCTGTGATCCAAACGTGGCCTTCACTTGGTGCCTATTTGGCTTGCATCCTTGTTCTGCTGTTACCTCTGACCAGTGATTGGATAAGAAAGTTTTTGAAGGCCAGGAAGGCACTGTATGAAACTAACCCCTGTTTGCAACCTGGAAAACTATTGCACTAGAATGAGATGATCTTTACCATCCAGGAAGCATATGCATAGAAGTGCTGCCTAAAACTGTCTGCAAACAGTTCCACTGGAGCTTTCTCCTAAATAGAAATGCCTAGACTTGACCTATGTTTTCTACACTTGGTGGAAAAATCTCCAAATTGGAATGAATTGTATTTGGCCCCACTTATTCTTCTTGGGCCCCTTCCTGTACCCTTAGCCTGAAATACTGCTTTAAAAGCAAAAGAAGCAGTGACACACAGACCAGTTTTTTAAGAGGAAAGGTCTTGTCATTTTAGCATCATATAAATGTTAAATCACAGCAGAAGGATGCTGCCTTAGCTCTTGGGAGAGGGCAACTTCTCTGTTTATGCTGGATAATAACCCGTCTCTCAGCATCATCTACATGTTTTATATATATATATGTAAACAGAATTTATATAATGAAATAGAATTATAATAGAACAGAGTTGTACATTAAAAAGAATTGTACATCGAAAAGAAAAAAGAGAGAGAGAGAAAAACATACAAAATATTGTTGTACCATAGGAACAAGATATCTAAATGCTTAACAATTAATCTACATGATTTTGAAAGAAAGGAAAATAATTTAATAGTAGTAGTAGTAGTAGTAGTAGTAGTAATAATAATAATAATAATAATAATAATAATAATAATAATAATAATAATAAAACTTCAGGCACAGTCCAGCTCTTAGTATTTAGCTGGATGTCATGTCCTGGATAACTTGTCCTCACAGAAAACACCAGCAGAAGTGTTCATTTGGAGCAAGCAATACGAGACTACTGCATGTTGGCTGGTTACAGGTTTTATACCTTGTCATACAAATTTAGACCGTGCCTTCCGATGCTGAATTAGGAATCCACAGGGATATAGCCACAGGGGTAAAATGACAGCATCACTCCTCTAATATGAATTCTCTCCCCCAATTGATTTTTTTTCTTCTGTCCTCAAATCTCTAGCATTGCAAGAACTTTAGCTGAGCATTGAGAAATATGGTTTAGCCATTCAAAGGAAAAGGGCCAGACGAAATTACCCGGGGAATACAAACACAACAAATAGAAGAGTTCTATATGTGCTTACACCAGCTTTTGGTTGCGATGTTATCACACTTCACTTGGCTTGCTCATCTCAGGTTCTTGGAACAATATACTTTTACATGGATTTGGTTGTGGCACTCTTCCATGACTTTATTGCTGTGGCTGGGGAAGGGCCATAGTTCAGTGGAAGGACACACAATTTTTCATGAAAAGGCCCCAGATTTAATCCCAGACGTTTCTAAGAATGTCTGAAACTAGTGGCTTTGGAAATGCTACTTGGGTTATAGCCTACAAGTTGGAGGTCATTTCCACACTACACTGTCACAGTGCTATTATTCCCCTTTCAACATCCTGTGGAATCCTGGGGTTTGCAGTTTAGGGAGGGGCATTTAGAAATCTCAGTCAGAGAGCTCTTGGGCCTCAGTAAACTACAGATCCTAGAATTCCACGGGATTTTGAAAGGGGAATAATAACACTACAACAGTGCAGAAATGGCCAGAGTTACCAAATAAAATATGGGAAAGGGCTCATGTAGCTTTAATTGTTAACAGACCCTGGATCAGGAAGGGGTACCATAAAGCTCTATCAGGTGGAACTGTGCAACAACTCCTCCCTCATCCTCTCAAACCCACTTTTCAGTTTCCATAGTGTCCCCTCACACGACTATTTACTAGCCATTGGAGAACAGAAGCTGGGCACAAAGAAATGTCCAAATCATTTCCTATAGCTGGATGCCAAAGCTGTAAATCTGAATATATTTTGTTTGCACAAGCAAGAACAAATAATTTTACCATCTTTTTCCTTCCTCTGTTTTTTTAAAATTCATTTTTATTTTATATTCGTGTTTTACAACTTCATAAACAATCCAAAAAGTAAACAGAGTTTTTCCAAAAAGATAAAACATTAGAAATTCATGAACTAGAAATTCAACAGTGAACAGGCACTTTTTGAAGTCTGTTCACTGTTCTGGACTTAGTCTATGCATAAATAAATAAATGAATGCATGCGTTTTATTTAATGAAGGAATGCTGGCCAAGACCTTACATCATGGACTATGTGTGTAACTTTGCAATGAGGGAGCTATGTTGCTGACGCCATGTCCAACCATCTTAGAGAACTGTGATTTTGCTATGGGGAACCATTTCAAGATAACCTATTGCACATAACAAGATACCACAAAATGATTGCAAGATAACCTATTGTGCATAACAAGATACCACAAAATGATTCCCTACCACACAATGAGGCACTGCAAAAGATGGGGACATATTTTTTTCAGCCCATCTCAGGCTCACCCATGCCTTTCCACGGTCTTCCTTTCAGGTAAATAGCTCCTCATGGCACATTCAGGGGCAATGCTACAAAATGCTGTAGTGTTGTACATCAGAACCATTATGCAGTGCCCACACTGCTCACCCCAATTGTGGTAGAGTTATGACAAAGCTCTCCTGCTAGAAATATGATCTTTGTGCAATGCCAAAATTCTTAACTGTGCAATCGTAAGTTGGTTTACAATACTGTGAAGACACCAAACCCCATCTGAACCTGAGAACTAAGCAGAGACATGTTCTAACTAGTGTGGCACCCTTTTGCATACAACTGGACACCTTCTGTGTGTACACACGTTTGTCTTTCCACAGCAATTCTGCTTAATTTAGAAAGCATAGCCTATATATATATATATAGTGTGTGTGTGTGTGTGTGTGTGTGTGTGTGTTGGTCACCTTTATGAAATGGCTATATTAGCTCAAAATGCAGTGGAAAGGAAGAGGTTATGCAATTCAAGCCGGAGTTGAGATTCCCTATTCAAATACATACAGAAAGATGCTATCAATGAGGTAAGTTCTTTTCATATAATAATCGTCTCCCTTAAAAAAGAGGAAGAGGAGGAAGGGGGAGGAAGAAGAAGAAGAGGAAGAGGAAGAAGAATGAAAGAAAAGAAAGAAAGAAAACCCCTCTTTAGATGTCAATTTGATAAGCTGCTGAAACAGAACAGATACAAATAACACCACTTTATCTCTAACAATTGACAGCGAGGCAGTGATGTGGAACTTTCAGAAGTGTGCTAGTTCTGCCTGCATGATCACAAGGGAGAGAGAGAGAGAGAGATTGTGTTTGTGTGAGTGCGTGCGCGTGCATGTGAGAAAGAGAGACCAGTCGTTTCCTTCCACACCACCTTGCCACTTCCCCGCACGTCTAAAAATAAGAAATAGAGGAATGGGAATCTAGATTTTGTCTGCCTTGGCAAATTTGCGGTAGATCTATGGAACGCAGGAGAGGAGGAGAGACTATGCGTTGGTGCAGAAGACTGGTTGCCCCCTCCCATGCAACCTTGCTGCTTCCCCACATCTCCAAAAAAATAAGAAATAGAGAAACGTGGGTTTAATGTAGCGGCAGATCTATGGAAGACAAGAGGCAGAGAGAGAGAGAGAGAGAGATTAAGGATGAGCACAGCCGTGACGTCATGAGCCCAACGTTGACAATACATTCCATCCCTTTAGAGGGTCAACTACATCTTCTTCCTTTTGTCTCTCCTCCTGGGTATGATTCTGTATGTGTGAATTGGTTCATTAGTGGAGGAGAGGGAAAATTGAGGTCAGGGTGTTTAAACCTGACCTGTATAGAGGCCAGGAATGCCCGTTCCCCCCACCCCACCCCAGCCCAGAGCCTTTCAGTCCCCAGCCTGGGACCACCCTTGAAGGTGACACCAATTCAAACCTTCTACTTTTTTTTTTTTTAAATAAAAGCCTTATTAATTATTGTCTTTCTGAAGAAGGCGAAGAAGCGGCCACATAAAGAAATGTGTCATTCTTCCAATAGGAGAAAGGGTTTGGGGGGGGGCATTGAGAGAAGGGTGGGAGAGAAGGGGAGAGAGAGGGAGGAAGAGGGAGAAAGAGGTAGAGGGAGAGAAACAGAAGATCAAAAGAGAGTTCTCCCCCACCCCTTTTGCTTTTCATGCCTCAGAACCTCAAAGGAGGTCGAAGAACAATCAGGTTTCGAGGTCTCGTGTGCTTTCTGGCAATTAGACTCAGCTGATAGGCTGAAAAGAAGTGAATGGCAGAGTTCAAGGCCCTTCTCCAGAGCTTCACACAGGCTTTTTTTTTCTTCCCTTCCCTTCCAAAGGAGCAGAACGGCAGCCAGACTCTGCTGAAAATCATTTCAAATAGAGACTTACAGCCGGGGATTCATTAATTCGCCGGCCTAAACAATTACTGGAACATATAATGTCTCTATATACACTTTGATAAGAACTGTCATCCTAGGCCTGCGTTCTCCCTAACCCCCCTTCATCCCCTCACCCCATTTTCCGAGACACTTTTAATGCTAGATTTGAAAAGAGCTCTTTAAAAAAAATTAACTTAATTCAAGAAATACTCCTATCTGTGAGCAGATCGGCTAAGTCTCTGCGTGTTTTTGTTTGTTTAAATGCAGAAATCACATATGCAAAATGCCAGAGGGTTTTAAAAAAAGAATTGATTGCAATCTCTTCCAAAGAAAGACAAATACTTCATGCATATGCACCCCCCCACACACACATATATTATGGGTCAAAAAGTAAAATCCAAAACCTGTGCACCAGTGAGATGTTGGCTAAGATCAGGTAGATGGTATGCAACTTCACATTTATGAAATTATGCAACGATTCCATAATGCCACCTTGTTGGTGAATTGTGATATTGCACAACTGAACAGGCAACCAAGTATGTAAAGAACAATGTGTCTGTGCATGGGTGACATGTACCTTCTTGCACAACCCATGGTGCATATTGTGTGATAAGCAATAGAATTACATGCCTATCTCTACTGGTATAAACTTGAGCTGAATATAGACTCTCCACATCAGATGAAAATGTCCCACTGCCTCTCTGGAAAACTTACTTTTTCTTGATATTAAAATTATTTATATCCTGCCCTTTACCCAAAGATCTCATGGTGGCATACAATAAAAACTGTCTGACGAGTTTAAAACAGTATAAAAAATTACGATAATTTTAAAAGGTTAATTTTGAAAAAAAAATTAAAAATTGAAGGACAGGTTAGTTTAAAATGTTCTGAAATGTATTAAAACCATGTGCATGGGGTTTTTTTTGTAACGCCAATTGGAGCCTGAAAAATTTAATGAACAACTATATTTTCACTTGGCGTATAAATGGCATCAATGTTGGCACCGATTGGGCCTCCGTTGGGAGAGTGGGGTGACACAGCATAGAAGAGGGAGCCAGTGTGATATAATGGTTTGAAAGTTGGACTACATATAACGCTGGAGACCAAGGCCCTTTCTCCATGGGCCTATTAAAACGGTGCAGAGAGACCTCCAACGGAGGTCTTCTGAACCGTGGAGTGGACTGGGGCGGACTACTTTTTGTAGTTCTGCACCTCAGTCTGCTCCGGAGTGACCTTTTTAAGAGGTTTTTAAAAAGTACGGAGCACGCGACCCCGTGTCGCTCCGTCGCCGCGCTCTGGTGCAGATTTGCAGACGTGCACTAGTGCGTGCCTGCAGATCTGCCAGGGGTGGGCTTTAGGCTGGGGAGCTTCTCCAGTTGGTGGAGAGCCTCCACCAACCAGAAGCCGCCATTTTGGACACCGGAGCTGTGCGGAGCGATAAGCTCGCACTGCCCCTCTTCTCGACAGACTCGCCCGGACACTGAAGAAGTCCAGTGAGTCCCATTTTTGTGCAATTCCTTTCCCACGTGCGGAAAGGGCCCAAGAATCAAATCCCCACTTGGCCATGGGCAAGTCACACTCCTTTCGGCAAGACAAACTTCCTCGGAATAAATCTCACCAGGAAAACCCAGTGATGGAAACAACTTGAAGGCACATACACAAAATTATGTATATCAACTTCCCTGGGACATTAACAGGCAGCTACTTCTTATCCTGTAAATCCCGAGCAAGCTGAACTGCAATCTTCACATTTTCCACAATTTCAAAGGTTTCGTTAAAGTGAAACTTGGATTCCACTCTCAAATTGCTCTGAAACTTCTCATCACTGATGCCACAGACCAGCTAAACCCTTAGCATGGTATTCACACGAAAGACGTAAGGGAAACTTAACAAATATTTTCAGCCTCAGCGAACAAGTCTGCCCTGATACATTAAAACACTCCATTAAAAACACTTGGCTAATAAGCTGCAATATTTTCTTGCAAATTGCAATTTATGCACACACACCAAAAAAAGTTTGCGAGGAAAAAAAAGCCTAAATTCTGTTGTTAGTCCTGACTAGAGTAGACCTATTGAGTCAATGGGAGGTATATAGGTGTTCATTCACCAGTTAACAATTGATTGAATAGGTCTACTCTAGTTGAGAATACCCAACAGGCTGACAGTCATAGTTTCTGTGTAGAAAACATTGCTTGAGAGCCAAAGGCACTGTTTTCTATATAAAATGTTGCTTATTTGCACAAAACCAAATGTGCATGTGTGTGTTGTTGCTATTGTTGCGCAAAAAAAATTTCCATAGAAGAAAAGAAAGCTTTATTGACAATGACGTCCTAAAAGGCTAATCATCCTGGGTTGTTTTTGATCCAAATGATTCTAGATGTTGCAGAGAAGTCTGCAAAAACACAGTGAATCTCAAAGATGTAGCTGGACAGGCTGAGGGACATGAAAATGCCTCACTGGATCCATGAGTTGAAATTTCCTTAATAACATTATCCCTGGAGGCTTAGTGCTTCTACAGAATGCTTCTGGGCCTTAAGCTCTGTTAAGGAGAATGAGCTGGATATACACTCCAAGATGGCACGCCAAGATGGAGTTTGGGATTCAAAAAGGAATTTGGCAGCCTTTGATGCCTCATCAGCCCCACACTGGCAGGCAGCCTTCCTGCCCCCCAAAAGCCAACAACAGTGTCTCACAGAAATATCAATGATAGACAGAGATAGATAGATAGATAGATAGATAGATAGATAGATAGATAGATAGATAGATAGATAGATAGGAAAAATTCTTGAAGAAATGGTACATGGACTCTACCACAAGTATTTTGTTACAGTTCTTTGTGTTTGTCTTCTATGAGAGGAATAGATGAGGTCTTTATCTCTTGGAAGGGAGAAGAAATACTAGGTAAAGAGAAAGACAGAAGCTGTCCCTAGACTCAGGTCACTTCCGCACTACACTATTATAGTGCTATTATTCCACTTTCAACATTCTATTCAGTCTTGGGGTTTGCAGTTCAGGGATGGGCATTTAGAATCCTCAGCCAGAGAGCTCTTTGGTCTCAGTAAACTACAAACCCCAGAACTCCACAGGATGTTGTAAATGGAATAAAAACGCCATAACAGTGTCATGAAGAAATGTCCCTAGTCTTACATTGAGAGGAATAAGAGAAATCTGAGAGATATCTGGGAAACTCACACCCTTATGCTGTGTTAAAAGAAGCAAAGCAAAGCAAAGCAAAGCGAAGCGAAGCGAAGCGAAGCAAAGCAAAGCAAAGCAAAGCAAAGCAAAGCAAAGCAAAGCAAAGCAAAGCAAAGCAAAGCAAAGCAAAGCAAAGCAAAGCAAAGCAATCTCACTGCAACCTCTGATGTTTCACCAAATGAAGTTAACCTAAAGGGAGCACTTGAAAATCCTTTTAGGATTACAGATCTCAGGCCATTTCTGCACTACACTGTTTTAGTGCTATTATCCCACTTTCAACATCCTGTGGAATTCTGGGTTTTGTAGTTTATGAAGGAGCTTTTAGAATTCTCATCTAAAGTGCTACCACAGAATTCTACAGGATATTGAAGTGGAATAATACTACTATAACAGTATAGTGCAGAAATGGCCTCAGAATCCCTCAACCAGTATGGCTTTTCCAAATTCTGCCTTAGGTTAGCTGCTTCTGGCAGGGCAATTCCTCTAGGCATAGCCAGGTCATAGTCAGGAAATCACCAGGAAACTCCAGAGATAATAGGCTTGCAGTTAGTCTTAATGACTCTACCTTTTGGACAATACAAACTGGGGGATTCCCACCAGATGATTGTCTTAACTCCTTTTTCCTCTGACCAAGCAACCTTCCCTTTGTCCTAAAACCTGTCCAACAAGCACAAAGCTATCATGGCAACCATTAGCCCTGGTCACCTAATGCTAAGACCATTAGCTCATTCTGGACATCATTCTGCAGTCTGAAAACTCCATTGTTTACTTGGCTAGAGAGCCATTCACGCTCTCGCCCTCCAGGCAGAAATCGAGTATATAAATTCCTAGTTTTGGTCAGTCAACTGGCAGTACACTGACTGCTGGTCACCACTCTGCTGCTCTGATTACTGACTGTGTAGTGTCCTTAGACATGAGTCTAAGCCACATTACCGCTTCTTTGCTGCTCTTCAAGACTGGTAAATATCACCCACTACCCCATGAAATCTCATTATTTAAAACTTTCCTCTCTTTTCCTTCAGTTAGTCTTGTGTGATTGTGTGACTGTTTGGATCTTGAATGTGTGATTAATTCCCTCAATAAAACACATTAAGCTTACTTCTAGATCTCTGGTTGGTTCTTCCCTGCAGAAGTACTGGCAAACATCAGTGTAAAAGATCTTGTTAGCTTACCCCACTCTCACAGGTCTTCAGATTTTGAGCGAATAATTCCCCACCTTTGCACAGCGGTACTGGCTTCATGGGTGGACTCCTGAGTCATCCATATTTTAAGGTAACATACCAGGAGTAATAGCTTTTTGAAAAAACACTTTTTCCAAACTCTTCCTAAAGGAAACTTTAGAACCTACCGAGGATGTGACAATTTGGCAGTTTTAGAGCTGGTTTCAGTCCATCATTAACTCGATCCCCTCCTAAAATGGTGGTCTAGAAATGGGAATGAGTGTTCCTTTTGCATTATGGTTGGTCATAGAAGCAGCCACAGACTGATGCAATAGACTGGAAACTGACTGATGGGAACTAGTAAGGAAAAAGAACCCTCCTTGTGAACTGGATGTTTCCATTGTGGTCCTTGCTGGGGTTCTGGGAGCTGTTGAATGATGCCTAGTTGTGGTGCCAGGTCTCCCTCCTTCCTTTAGATATCTTCATACCCTCCACCTTTGACTTTGGAGGGAAGATTGTTCATTTTGATTTAAGTGATGCTGAAGCTGAAAATATAATGCTGTGTGATTTGGAGTTTCATAAAAAACAGTTTGGTAAGAGAAGGGAGTGGCAGCTAATTTTAGCTACATCTGTAATTTACAGAGTAGGAAATTTAGAGACTGGGTATGGAAACCTAAGTAAGAGACATTTCACTACTGCCGTATATTTTGGTGGACTGCTGAATGTGTGGAGTGAATTATTCCTCTGAACCTCTCTCCCCATATCATTCCTGAGATCATTGTATCACAATAGCACATGGGCCATCTTCAAACAAAACTCACCTCTCTTTCCATTTCCATGCTGATTCCTGAGCATCCCCCCACCCATGAGCTCCTTTGTCCTTGCCCACCTGCCCGTTTATACCAATGGCAATCAATCTTCATTAAACGATTGTAGTACATCATTAACTTGTCTTCTGGTGCACCACTTAACCCACTAGGAATCAGAGAAAATTAATCACATCCCCATTTTGCAACACATGGCTGTATCCAACTTAGAACTCAGACATGAAATTGTCTTATATAGTAAATTATTATTCTTTCCATAGGAAGCTGACCTATGAAGAAAGTCAAACCACTGGTCCCTCTAGGTCAGTACTGCCTAAACTAAGGGTGGGCAACTTCAGATGTTCTTGAGCTCCCATCATCTCCTACCTTTGGCTATGCTAGCTAGAGATTATGGGAACTGCAGTCCAGTGATATCTGGAGCAGAAATTGGGACATCTTTAGGAAAAGCTTAATATATTTTATTAATTGTTCCTTAACTAATCTATTTGCACTAACACTATATGTGTATGTGCCTTCAAGTTGCCTGTCGACTTATGCAAACCCCATGAATTTCATGCAAATTTTTTAGCAAGGAATACTCAGATGTGGTTTTGTCAATTCCTTCCTCTGAAACACAGCCTACAGCACCTGGTATTCATTGGCAGTCTCCCACCCAAGTAGTAATAAAGGCTGACCATACTTAGCTTCTGAAGTCAGGCAGAATCTGGTGCTTATAGGGTATTTAAGCCTTTGCACTAATACACACAAAGTGCTAGTCCAACACTAATCACAGTGCTGGATCAATGCTACTGTTAATGATTAATATAATAACAACTGAATGCTAATTTTTTTTCCACATAGTGTAAATGTGGGGGGAAACTTAGTGCATTCAGTTGTATTATATCAGTCATTAACAGTAGCTTTGAGGTAGCATAGTGTAGTGGTTTGAGTTTTGGACTGTGGCCATTTCCATCCTACACTGTTATAGTGCTATTGTTCCATTTTCAACATCCTATGGAATTCTGGGACTTATAGTTTCCTAAGGCCCAATAGCTCTTTGGCTGGGAATTCTAAATGCCCCTTCCTAAACTGCAAACCCCAGGACTCCATAGGATGTTGAAAGTGGAACAATAGCGCTGCAACACTGTATTGCAGAAAGACCCTATGACTGTCACACTGTTGGGTATTCCCAATTAGAGTAGATCTATTCAATCAATTGTAGAGTGGTGAATAAACACGCAGATGCAGGTAGGTAGTGAGGAGAGAAGGAGGATTTGGTGAACACCTATGGCACCCTTATGGTGAAGAGGAAGGTTCCAGAACTGTCTCTTTAGGTCATGTGACTAGGGTGGTGGTTAAAGAGACTTCTCTTAGGGATGTCTTGAGGGCTAAACTCCCTTAAAGTCCTGAGACTTAGGAGACAGGATCTTGGGTTGGCCTTCCAGATGGAGTCTGGCCAGGGATCAACCCAGCTTTTGGATTCTTCTTGGGGCTCAGGGATTTTATGCAGAGGAAGCTGAAGAGGAGGTCTGGGGAAAGACCACTTGCCTCAGCTGCTCCCACACTAGGTTGCTCCCCACTTTTGCAGCTTTAAAGAGGGAAACATAAATAGGTCTAGAATTAGACAAAGTGGCCCATTTTTCAACTCATTCTCTGTGCCTGATCTCATTATTTCCTGGATTGCTCAGCAATCCTTTGACTCCGTTATGCTCATCTTACACCTAAACAGTGATGTATTAACAGGTATCTCCATGACTTTACTTTGTTACTCCTCATCTCTGAACAGGAAGTCCACAAACTGATAAACTTAAACTGAGGGATGGTCGTTCTCAATGGGATTCAGATCATGATCTTCTCCAGTTTCACCTAATTATGCTGCTGAGTGTTGGACTTGTAATATCCTGCATAAAATGCATAAACAATATTGCAAGAGATATACATATTCAGTTATTTAGTTCACACAAGCTCAAAAAAAAATTCTCTTCAACTTGGAAAGACTATGAAATTTTGGATATTTTCCAACCTTTCTCCCCCCCCAATTTGAAAAAAACTGGGGGGGGGGCAAAAAACCTGTTGCCAATATTCTGCCCTGGCTATTTGGTTTCATGTGTGTTACTAAGTAACACCTCCTGGATTGCCTCCCTCTCACAGCCCACCTTAAGAACCAGCAACCGTATCAGGTGAAGGAGATCTGTCCAGCTTCCAAGGGGTGCAAGGAAGATATTTCCACCTCCCTCCTGCCAATGAGCTAGGCTGTGACAAGGACTTGAGACAAGGGTCCTTTCTACATCCTAGCTTTGTCCTGGCGATGTCTGGTGATGATGGCAGCAGTGACTCTCCCAGGAGAGGAATGTGATAGAGTGTTCCCCTCTGCACTGGCTGCCTCTGGGATCAAAGAAGCCGGCAGCCATGCCTCTTCCTGCTGCAGTACAGTTGGGTACTGTCCCAGACTGTGCTGGAGCAGAAACAGCAGCCATTGTGCTTCTAGGACCTCCACAGGCAAGGTAAGTTCAGGCACATGACAGGGGGCAGTGCGATCACCAGTTATTGATGGAGAAAACCCATCAATGATTTGCAGTGCAATCACACTAGCCTGGGGACAGGAGAAGGATGGGACCAGGATAAGTGTTGTCCCGGTCCCATCCTTTGCCCATCCCCGTGGTGGGTAGGGTATGTTGAGTGAAAGGGGCCAGTGATTATACTTTTCAGTGTCACAGCATTGCTCACTGGTGAAATGGGGTGGAAACTTCCTCCTTGATCCCCAGTCAAAAGCTGAATGGATGTTCTTCACCTGATTTGGCTGCTGGCTCTGAAGGTAGGCTGGGATAGCATTTACATGGCCTTGCAGCATGGCTAGGTAATCTTATAGTGCTTTTATAGATCTATAATTCTAGGTTATGAATTTGTAACTGAACTACTGAATGCCAGCCTCTATTTTGCATAAAAGAACAAGTGTAAATCCTACGGTTAGCCTTGACTAGGGCAGAACCATCAAAGAGAAGCAATCAACCATCCAGTGGATTCAGATATGGACCAGATATGGAGGCAGGTTTGCACACAGATGTGGACTTTACAGAGATCTGCAACCCTATCAAGAATGATCATACACACACCGAATAAGTATCAACAGCCACCAGCACCGGCCCTCACAATCTGTTTCCCACCATTGGTAGGCATTTTGTGCTTAGTTTAAAGATTAACCCAGCTGGGTGGAGGATTTTACAATTAAAGATGTCTCACTTTGCAGCTCTCGCACAGCAAAAGGGAAGAAAGGGGTCATTTTTGCTGGCTCTGTTGTTGGTAATAAGAACACTGGTGACCAGTTGTTGGCTGTTTGAGGTGGGGGTAGAGAGAGAGAGAGAGAGAGAGAGATGGAAAGAATTAAGCTTCTACAGCAAATTAATAGCTGGGATTAGGATTGTGGAGCCCTGTCATGCACCCTCGTTCTTTAATAACTACTAGACAGCTTCCCTCTGCTTCTAGCAGTTTGACAGTCCAATTTTCTTTATCATTTTCTCTTTTTTGCTTTTCTTCTTTCATGTCACTGTAGAACTTTTTTTATTCTTATTATTATTAGCAGGGAAAGGGTAAAGCAGCAGCTGGCTCTTTTATAGCTAGAAAACCAGCTTCTTCAAGCCTGAATTTTCTAGCAGACGACACTCATCAATCAAAGCAGGAAGATATATGGAGCACATGGAAGCTTTCATCAAAAGCTGGCTTGGGGTGTGGATCCGGGTCATGAGAAGTTCCGGACAGTGGTTCTTTTCTAAAATGAGATGCACCAGGGCTCAAGCCATGCTTTGATCTGGTGTCTTCCTAATCCTACATGTGTGGCGGTTGGTTTTGGTTTGCCGGAAGGGAAACCTGTATCATCCGCTCAAGGACATAACAACAGCCATGCTGGATTATATCAAGGGCACATCTTATCTGCCATTCTGTTCCCGACAGATGTGACTGTGGAGGTTGTAACTATGGACAGAGATTGTACACCAAGGGAAAGAACACAGTTTTATGCCCGCAAAGCTATGCAGTACTTGGGTAACACAGTCTTACTAGTGAATTGCAACATTGTGTAACTGAATGTGCTGTGGAATTTGCATGTACACCAACGTGCAGGCACAATGGTGTGCAATGGGAATGCACATCCATGTGCAACCTGAAATCATGTGCAGTGACATCACATGCACAATTTCACTTCTACACCTTGAAGTAAATATAGTCATTCTGTAACAAAGAAAAATTCCCAGTTGCTTCCATAAGGGGAAGTTATGCATGCATAAGACACCAGCAAGATTCTAGCTAGGGATGCTTGGGAAATTCAGTCTTTGTGATCTCTAGAATGAATCTGACCCTTTTGTACCCATTGGACTAATGGGCCAATCACAATTGAGTTATGTTTTTGAGTTTAACACACACGTTGCAGTTCTCAGTTCAGGCACTGTATCACAATGTGTCCTTAAAGAGCCTATTTTGAGGGAGAAATCTGTTTAAAATGCTTATGGAAAGCTCCATTTAATTGCTATGGTTCATGTAGGTTTTTTCTTTCCTTTTTGATGCCAATTAATGTGAGAATAGGATAGGCTGAACACATGCAAAAGAGACACAAAGCAGAAATAGATTGCTTCATCTATCCCTTTTTACAAAAAGTCGTCCCAAGGACCTAATATAGAGAGATAGCTTCCACATGTGTCCTCCATGGATCTATTTTTCCCTGTTATTGGTAGGGGGGCAAGTGTCTTTAAATGGCGGTGTCTTGTATGATACTTCCCAACTTCTATATCTTTGGTGAGCCACCTTCTGAAGCACATTTATAGCAGTCACTCAAGAGGACTTTTTTTTTGATGGCCATTCCCAGGATCTGTAGTCCACTGGTGGGAGTACTAAACTATCTCTCTCCCTGTTGTCTTTTGGCTGGCAGTCACAAATCTTTTCATTAATTCCCTTTGATTCAGGTTGTTTTTTTTTACCTTTCTATGTTTTCAAACTGTGCTTATTTTTTTGTAAAAAAATGTGCTTATGTTCATGCTATGTTTCACTGTATTTGTACAATACTGGCCAATTCCACAGTACACTGTTATAGTGCTTTTATTCCACTTTCAGCATCCTGTGGACTTCTGGGGATTGTAATTTCCTGAAGCCTAAGAGCTCTCTGGCTGAGAATTTTAAATGCCCCTCCCTCGATTGCAAACCTCGGGATTCCACAGGCGGTTGAAGGTAGAATGACAGCACTATAACAGTGTAGGACAGAAATGGCCATTGTTGTTAAGCCCCCTGGAATCCCATTCCTAGGAGAAAAGGCAGGATTCAAATCTAGTAAATAAATGAATGAATACAGTTGTCCCTCCACATTTGTTCATTTAACTTTTGCAGATTTGATTATTTGTGGATTATTTGCCACTGCCTCCACTACTGCCCTATTTCATTTTTAATAGGGACTTACAAGCCTCGCCTCTCATTTGCAGTCTCTCTGCAAGTCTTGCAAGATGGGAAGCAACTGCAAGAGACTGCAAATGATGACAAGGCTTTTAAGTCCCTATTTATAACAGCTTAGGGCAGCAGTGGGGATGGTGGCAAACCTGCCAGCCACCCCTTCTCTCTTGTGAAAGAACCCCACCACCTCAAGGATGAACTAAGCAGCAGGTTTGCTCCCCTCCATGAATTCAAATGCATTGTATACCTATATTTGAACCCACGGTGGGTTGAATCCACTCCCCTTTCCTTTTTTTGGGTGTGTTAAATGTGGTTAAGGAGACCTATAGATATTCACAGTTTTAACACTCTTGTAGAGGTCCTGTGCCCCTAACCCCGTGAATATTGAGGAATGACTGTACTTGGAGACAAGGGCAGAGATCCTACACTGAGCAGGCAGTGTAATGTCCCACCTGTACGGTTCCATGTCTTCTCCATGGCATGGAAACTGCTGCTTACTGGTGGGGAGGGCAGTTCACATGATGAGGCAGCAAGTAGTCTCAACTCAGAAGTGGGAAGAAACAAGAGATTGTGTGGTGACTAACGGTGAGCATTCTTCTTTTCTTCCCCAGGAGCCTGGAATGTTGTCGTCATCATCATCATCATCATCATCATCATCATCATCATCATCATCTGAATCACCTCTTTCCTCTCTCCATCAGTAAAAGTAGCAGGAGTGACTCCCAGAACCTGACAACTGCTGGATGTATGTTTTGGAAAGAGCACAAAGGGATACAGAATAGTTCTCACCACCCCATCCAAGAAAAGACATAACGCACACGAACTATACTTCAACATATGCATGTCACTAACAGGAAGCCATCACTCATCTCCACATAATGGGTACACATATTGCAAAGCCGTAGTCAGAAATTAGATTAATGTGGTCTCCTCTGAAACATTTCAGCCATCTATTCCTTTGCATCCCCTTGAAATTTCTATAGATCTTTTACTGGAGCAGGAAACACCTAATTTCTTCTATTTTTTTTCCCAGCCAATGCAATTAATTTGGGAAATTTCATCAGCCTTATCAGAATTTTCACTTTCCTTTGAAATGAACCTGTAATTCTGTAAAGCTGTAATTCTTATTCTTTCTTTTGCAAGTATCCTCAAAATTCCACTCAGATTTCAAGATTTGGTGAGAAAATGCACTCTGCAATGAACAAGTAATCTAAATTGGGTTTAATATTTTGCAACCAAGCCACGGAAGGAAGGAAGGAAGGAAGGAAGGAAGGAAGGAAAGATTGTAGCTACAATTCCCAGAGTATTTTTAAAGAAGTAAATCTCATTGAATTGAGAGTCTTTCAGCTTTCTACTTCAGGAATGCATATGCAGTTTCTGCAATGTAATGTATGACCATGAAGCAATATGTCTTTTGGAATTTGCAGCTCATTTAAATTCACCCCCAAATAAAAGGTATAACATCAGAGGTTAGAGTTTGCTTTTCACAATTCCATGAAAACGCATTGCCCTCTATGTGGGTGAGCACTGCACACATTTTTCCACACACTACATTGAAAAACCAGAGCCAAACCAGATTGTTCGATTCGGTTAGCCACCTCTCATTTGATGTAGCCTGTTTTTGTAACCCAGCATCACTCCCGTCTCAAGCTATACCACAGAGAACACAAAGGTTTCAGTATTGAAGCTGAAGGAGCTCCTAAGGGCATCTTAGAAATGCTATTTTGTCACCTAGCAGGAGTTCTTGGAAATGTTTCAATGTTTTTCTTTTCTTTTGTGAGCAGACAGAAAGTGCCTCTTTCAAACCCAGCTAGGGTTTCCATTCTCGCTCCCCTTGCTCTCCAAAGTATGTTAGACAAGGCTGGCAAACTTTTTTTCAGCTCGGAGGGACACAAAGCAAGATAATGAGTGCCAACTTAGTCCTTCTAGCAATTCTGTTTGGGTGGATGGCTTTTCTGACAGGCACTAAAAGGGTGGAGGAACGAAGGACGCAGTGTGATGTATAGAACCAGGATGCCGAAGTTAACAGAAGATAAAAAATTTACCATCCAATCAGGAGAAACAAAGGATAGAGTCCAGAACTATTCAGCAAACAAAGAAAGAGAGAGAGAGAAACACCAACTCAACTCCAGAAGGACACCTTATTTATTCAGCCTTGCTCCTCAGACTTCCTTCCACTTCTAAGTTTTATTTATGTCCCATTCCCTGTGCCATTTCTACCAATGTTTCTCGACAACGCATTAACTTCCCTCACGGTACAATAATCGACTCCAATCTGCTATTATCACGGAAATAGAAGAGGTAAAGTGCTGGTAATAGGATCCAAATCAAATCACTTTCACTTCAGCCGGCTTTTGCTGTGAAGGCAAAGATTCCCCAGGGAGATTCAATACAGAGAAACACCTGCAGACACAGGCTGAGGCCTGGAGATTATATAGAACACGACAGCCCTGGCTCCGCCGTAGCATTTCCTTAGTCGCAAGATGGTTGTATCAGCAGTAATAACCAGAGGCAGGACCTGATAAAATTGGACCTCTTTGGCAGAGCCGGGCTCTGAGTTTTAGTTGATTTGACCCTTCCTCAAGCAGCACACACAGCAGTTTACCGAAGAAAACAGCTATATTTAAATTTTTTTGCCTTTCCTAGAGCATCTGCTGCCGCTGTTGTAGTTGTCTCACTGCTACTGCTGTTTTTCTTTGACGCTCCCCCTCTTTTTCCTGCATGAAGCGCTGTTAGCATTTAGCAGCATTTCAGCCTGAAGTTTAAAAAAAAAAAAAAAGGGGAGGGATACCTCCATATCACTTTGCCCCAGCGGCTACGAAAGGCCAAAGTAAATTGAATTTAATATGGTTGAGGCTTAAGGGGGAAAAGAGGCCAAGAACCTTTTCCTTGTGACCTAAAAGATATTACAAGCCAGGCGAGGGCTGGAAGAGTCCTTGCAAGAACTATGGACAACTTACTGTTGGTGAGGCAAAGTTGCAGCTTGGTGTAAACGGATGTTTGCATCCAATAAGGCTGTCTGAAAATGGTGTCCCAAATTTTTTTATCCTGCATCATTTCTGCATTACAGTGTTATAGTGCTATTATTCCACTTTCACCATCCTATGGAATCCTGGGATTTGCAGTGTAGGGAGGGGCATTTAGAATTCTCAGCCAGTGAGTTCTTTAGCCTCATTAAACTACAAACCCCAGAATTCCACAGGATGTTGAAAGTGGAATAATAGCACTATAACTGTGTAGTGCGGAAATGGCCCTGGTTGCAGACAGAAAGATGAAATAATTGGGGGACAATTTGGCCAAACATTCTTTGGGAGAAGTAGAATTTCTTTTCAGTGGGCCTTGTTTCATTACTGGAGGAGAAAATTCTCAGAACAGTTATCATTTTGGCCTAGTTAAAAAAAAAAAAGATTAAAGCATATTGTTCATTCATCTTACTGGATGAGGAAAGCTATGGGCCAAAAGCAGACTAGCAGAAGAAGTGATGGCCAAGCCCATATCTTCCTTCTATAGCATTAAACCCTATTATATAATAATGGATCCCAATGGGTGCCAGGTAGAAAGTTGGAGAGGAGTCCTATACCTTTAAAGGATTACACACAATAAGGTCCCAGTATAACAAAAACAGGAAAATAAAAACACAAACGAGGGGGAAATAACCACAATTGTCATGAGCTTCTATAAAAGTGTCCATTTGCAAATTTTATCTATACATCATTCTTTCAAATGTTGCAAGTGTTGTTAGGTAACACCTGGATTACAGGTGGAGTAAAAAGCGACTTTCCATAATAAAGGATGAATCCTTCAGCACTCTAAGGTGTGTGTATGTGCGGAAAAAAACACACACTTCTGTTGGTCATTTGTTGACTTCCAAGAGACAGGCAAATAAACCAAAACATGTATATTTCTCAATATCAAAGAACTTTCCCCAACTAAATTTACTTGTGTGATTACTTCCTCCTGATTGTGGCTACTATGGGACATCTCCAAAACATATGTGTTGAGGAAACATTACCAGTATTAGGTTTCTATCAATGTGCTGATTTAGAAAGTTATTTTATGAATAGATGTTGTAACAACAAACATACTCGAAAGAGTAATTTCTGATGTATAAGATGGGGGCCCTTTTCACACTTTTTTTTTTGCGCGAGCGCCCCTTGAGCGCCATGCAAATGGGAGCACCGCTGCACATGACGCACTCCCACTTGCTCACGAGGCTGAAGCGGGGACCAGGCGTATTTTTTGATTTTCGACTTGAAGCCGAAAATAACTCGCACTTGCGCAATGCTCGCGCCGCCCTCGCACACTTACCTCCGTGCGGTGCATTGGCAACCTGGGCGGGAAGCACTTCCTTTCCCCGTGGAGCCTACAGCTCCCACAGTGCCCTGCGGAAGGAAGGAAGGGGCGCTCATATGACAGTCGCGTCATCACGAAGCACCCTGCGGAGGGAAGGAGGGGGGAAACAGCAGCGAAGGAGGCTTCTTGTGTGAGACACCCTCCCCATCATGGAAAAAGGTAAGATGCGAAAAGGGCCGTAGTCAGCGATCTACAGCAGTACTAGCTATAGACATTAAAATCTTTGGCCATTTATTAGACATGGATATTCCAGTTCTTTGTTCCATTTTTGCTGTAAACCTTGAAAGTCACATTTATTTTATGTAAAAAATATATATGCATAAATTGTTGGTTTGTGGACTTGTCTGGCCTCATGTATTGTCTCTAATATTGAGGGAACCATGGATATATTCAAGCCTGCAGAGCAATATCTGAGCTGTAGCAAATATTTCAAGTGTACATGTTGCCTTTTGGCTGATAGACATAGTTTAAACTGCTCTTGCAAAACTGAAAAAGGCAAAAACTCATCATCAATGCCAAGTATCTGATTGAAGGTAACAGTCTTATGATCAGCCCGCACCTTCCATAAAAGTAGTTCCTTACCTATTTCCAAGCCTGGATTCCCCCACAAAGTCAATTTGGCATAAGTGTGTGGGTCAAATTGTAATTGACAAGACAATATTTTGCCAGACTATTCTAACTGCTAAAGTTATTGGCAAGCCACTGCTCCTTTTTATTTTTAAAATAAAATGATAACCAAGTACTGTCCATATGAACAGAGGTATCAGAAATGAAGATTACAAAGTTTACTATGGTGGATTAGTTCCTTTAAGTGGGTATGTCAAAAATTAATAGGAGATAGGAGATATGCCTGATGGTATGTAAGAAGATCTGGGAGGCCAAATGCTCCCTCTTTGTTTGGAATTTGCATCCTTTTTATTGAAATTCTAGGAGAAAATGAACTCCCCCCCAAAAAATAAAAGTTCTACTGTACAATACACTTAGTCATTGAAACTACTTCCACGGTATAGGTAGAGCAGTGGTTCTTAACCTTCCTAATGCTGTGACCCTTTAATACAGTTCCTCATGTTGTGGTGACCCCCAACCATAAAATTATTTATTTATTATTTACAATGCCTCCTTCCCCCGGCAAAGGCCACCTCACCGACCAGGAACGGTGGGGCAGGCATGGAGGGAAAGAGGAGCCGCGCATCTCCCCCGGGAAAAAACTCTGAGAACCCCCCCGGGCTCTGTTTCTGCTTCACTTTCGTTTTTGCTGGGGGAGGCAGTATGGGAAAAGTTTCCAGAGTGTCGACCCTGGCCCGCCAAAGGGGGCAGGAGGACGCGAGTGCATGGCTCGTGCTTGCGCACCACCACAGAGGAGGGAATGGAGCTTAAGACCATCAGAAATACATATTTTCCAATGGTCTTAGACGACCCCTGTGAAAGGACCATTCGACCCCCAAAGGGGTCCCGACACACAGGTTGAGAACCACTGAGGTAGAGGAATTCCATGAATAACACACACAATTCTAAGTATAACATTCATTTCAATCATGCTTACCTTATCCAACAGACCAATCTTTCAGCCTGCTCATCCCTCTAAATCTTGTGCAGTAACTTTTCTCAGTTTACTTATATCAAGATTAATAATCTAAGATAACTCTCTTGGGATCATTATACCTAAATAAATACTAAAATCTGGGCAATATCGAAACTGGCATCTTTTAAATATGCTAGAGTCCATCTTGTTTCCCACTGGCAATATTTCTGACTTGGACTAGTTAATTGAATATCCAGATATTTTGCCAAAATGATCAATCGACTGCATCAAAACAGGAATTGACTGGTGGGGCTCTAAAATTAACAACAAAATATCATCTGCAAAAAAGAACATTTTTTAAATTCTAAACTGACATGCACAAATCCATTGATCCTGGAATGTTGTCTAACAGCACACGCTAAGAGCTCCAAGTGCAAGTGGAATATTAAAGTTGATGACGGATATCCCTGCCTTCTACCCCATTTCAATGTAAAAAGGGATGAGAAAAAATATTAGTCATAATCCCTATTTTTGGTGCTGAATATATATATATTTTAATCCATTTCAAGAATATTTTAGGAACTCCAAATTTAGCCAATACTGCAAAAATAAATGGTCAGTAAATTTTATCAAAGGCCGATAATTATCAAAGGGTTCCCATACCTTTCATACCTTTCATAGAAGAATGAATTTCAGCAGGTCTCACTTGTCATGCAAGCAACAGCTGCTGAACTTTCCTATTCTTTGCACCCATTAAAAGTATCAGAGCCCTGTCCAGTTTTCAGCCTGATGACTCTAATGGATTTATATTTGTGCCCTGTTTGGGATGATATATATTCTTCAGTCACATATTTAGGCTGTTATTTCTAGCCCATTTGAGGTCAAGAAGATTATAATGGACATAGGTTTACAATAAGGCTTTAGTTCTTTTCATATTTCCTTCCCTTATACATTGGATCGGTGTGTGAATGGAGAGCAGGACAGAAGCAGAACTAGGGCAGTTCTCCTAGTGTAGCTGTTGACCAATCACCATTTAGATTGAGTAAAACCATTAGATTTATCTCTGTGCTGACACATCATGCAGCAACTGGTTCAGTCATTCCACTCTAGCTGGAATTAACCAGCAGGATTCCACTTATGCAGTTCCCAGTTCTCTAATGGTGCATATCTATTTGTCAGTGCCTTCAATGTACCACTTCATTCTCAGCAATTTGAGAGAAAACCTTCCCCATTGTGTTAAAGGATAATAAGTAGGCACGTTGCCAGATACACAATTGGTTGCACAAGGCAAGGCAAATCTTCAACACAAAAATAGTTTTTATGCCCTGCTTCCAGAGCATGGACTCTGACTCAGAATCTGAAACAAGGGGCCTGCCAGAGGCAGAAACAGAAGGGATATCAGGGCCTGCTGTACAGAGAGAGGTTACAGTGCTGGAAACAGAACAGAGGATGGTTCCAGCTCCAACAGAGAGTCCTGACTCTTCAGATATAGAGGAAGACCTACTTCAACCCAGCTTTGCAGTGCACAGGCAGCAAAGAGAGAGCCAGTGTCACTGTCTCAGGATTTATAACCGATAACAACGAATCAAGTCTCAGCTGCGCTAGGCTCGGGACCTATTTATCTGGTGTCCTTCCCTTCCAGGAGTTGTCAGAGCTTATCTGACCTGCTACCTTGCTGGATGCCTTGACAAATGCTCGGATTGGCCTTAGACACTCTCTTGCTGTGAAACCCTGCTGTACTTTGTTTATGTTGGACTTTATTTATGACTCCTTGCTTACTGCCTGGAAGTAAATAACAAGCTGAGCGATACTCATTTTGTTTTGTTTGATTTATCAGCTGTGCCAGGACTGAGATAGGACAGTAGTGTAGGTGCATCCATGGTGCAATGATGTGTCCATTGATTTACACATTGCAAAACAATATAGGATTTCACCCCATATGCATTTATTTACACATTCTACCTACTTTATTATCATTGACCAAAGTGTGTTTGTGCATATCCCCCCCCCTTCTTTTTTTTTTACATTTTAGCCGTTGGAATTTTTATTGCACACACTGTTTTATGAGTATTTATTTCTCCAAAACACAAATGTAGTTCACAAATGTACAAACATTCAAAGCAAGGTACAATTCCCCTTGAGAGAAAGTAGTAACACGTAGTTTCTGAAGCCTATCTGGAGTTCAATAATTTTCTGCACAAAGTTCACAGTAGTTGTTTTTAATGAAGACTGACATTTTCGGCACAGAAAACAGCTTTTATTTTCTGCAGAAGCCAATGTTTCTGTGCACTTTATTATTGTTCCCTGCACTGAAAAACCTGTTTCTTGTAAAGAAAATGCTGTTCCCTGCACCCACTCACAAAAAATACAAATACAAATTTTGTGTAGAAGTCCCATACTACATAGTTTATGATTTGTCTAGGATCCTTCTCATCAGGGTTCCTGAAAGTTCACCCAACAGGTTGAAAACTTTTGAAATTCTTCCTTCCTATGAGCAAGCATGAAATAAGTAAAGATGTGTACCCCATTAGCCAGTATAGCTGCCCCCCTTTTGTTTGTTCCGTATTTGCAGATTTGATTATTCATGCATTACTTTGTTTATTTTATTTTTAAAAAACCTTACTTTACTTGTCCCTGCCATGGGGAAAAATATGTTCTCCCTAGGAATCTCTAGGTCCTCCAGCACAATTCTATGGTCTGCTTCCACCAGAAGTTGATCATAGAGTCACACTGGAGGACCTATAGATTTCTACAGGGGTATTATTTTAGGTGGAATAGTGTTCACAGTTTTATTTCTAGTCATGGTTTTTCCCCTTTTGTGGGAATCTTGGTCCCCTACCCCTTGCAAAAGTGGAGGGTTTTCTGTACTAGCAAGCCATTTTCAACTTTCCTTAGGCTTTTCAGATGATTTCACTTTGAATAGCTTCTTCATATATAATTTCAGAGATAATTCTGTACATTGGAAAAGAAATTAGAAAGAAGTTAAACGGGCATGAAATTATTTTTATCCAAATGAGAAAGATGAAATTTAAGT
Organism: Ctenosaura bakeri; assembly: GCA_948474755.1. NCBI lineage: Eukaryota > Metazoa > Chordata > Lepidosauria > Squamata > Iguanidae > Ctenosaura > Ctenosaura bakeri. Next base: position 41,212 of record CAOLHI010004465.1, on the reverse strand, counting down.
TCTTTGCGAGAAACAAATAAGCAAACAGGAAGCAATTGCTTCTCATGTCCTTTGAGTGCATTTGAAAATAAGTGTTTCAAATTATCGTACGCTTGTAACTGTCTAGTGTAAATACACCCCTAATCCAGCACCTTAGTCTTATGCCACATTTGTTCCATAGGATGCCCAAATATTCCTTCAGTTCTTTGGGCCGTTAGCCTATGAGGTTCCGCAGCACTCAGTATGGACCCCTAAACTTTTTAACATCTACCAGAAGCCACTGGAAAAGGTCATCCAGAGTTTTGGGGTGGGGTGTCATCAGTATGCTGATGATGTTCCACTCTTTCTCTCTTTTACAACTGGTGACGAGTAGAATGTGGAAGTTCTGAATCATTATTTAAATACAGGTTCATCCAGCCAAGCTAAAATACTGCTAATCAGTGGGAAAGCAAACCTGTGGTAAGGATCACAGCTTCTTCTGGATGGGCTTGCATTCCCTCTGGAAAATCAATTTCATGGCCTGCAGGTACTCTTGAACCCAGGGATGCATCTGCAAGACCAGGTAGCTTGGTGGTCAGAAGTGCTTTTGTCCAGCTTTGGCAAGGGTGCCAGCTGTACCCTTTTTTGTGGAGGACAGACATGGGCAAAGTGGTTAATAATAATAATAACAATAATAACAATAATAACAATAATAACAATAATAACAATAATAACAATAATAACAATAACAATAACAATAACAATAACAATAACAATAACAATAACAATAATAATAATAATAATAATAATAATAATAATAATAATAATAATAATTTAGGCCTTTGTTTCTTTCTAATTAGGCTACTGTAATGCACTCTGAGATCCAGCACGGTGTAGAAATTTGGATGCTGGACCACAAGCCTGAAGACCAGGGTTTGATTCCCTGCTGAGACATGGAAACCTACGGGGTGTGTCTCGCACACTCTCAGTTCCAGAAAAAATCCTTATATGATCATCTTAGGGATGACATAAGTCGGAAACAATGTGAAGGAACATGACAACAACATCGCACTCTACATTTCTGTTTAGATGCAGGTGATTATACAATAGAACCTTTACCTTATAGTTTAGTTCTGTGTAGATTCTTTCATAAAAAGTGAGTCCTCTCCATGCGTCAGATCTCCTGTGTCATATCTAATATATAAATATCAATGTTTGTTTGTCCGTGTCAGGCAGGCGAAGACCTCATATGATTGGCTGTGTTGCGAGAAGACCTCCTATGATTGGCTGCCTGTGAGGATTCTATGGAATTCTGGGGTTTGCAGTTCAGGCAGTGGTTTGAGAATTCTCAACCAGAGAGCTCTTGGGCATCGGGTCAGTTGCTATGGAAACAAGGCCTAGCAGCAAGAAGGAGGAGGAGGCCAATGAATCGCCCTCAGGAAGCCAACCTCTGCATGTTAATAACTCTGGATACAGATTGGATTGGGGAATATGAGGAAAAGTTACAGGTACTGGACAGCACCTTTTGGGTAATTAGAGACACAGGATCTCAAATCTGTTTATTTCTGTGTATTTCAACCACATCTAATTCCTAAAATAAGGTAAAGTAATACCTAAGATATTTCTAACAAGAATTAGCTATTAGAAAATAAAATCCCGGGCAACGCTGGGTAAATACACTAATTAATACACACAGACACACACACACCTCCTTGAAACAAATCTTCTCCTCTTGTATTCTGTAAAGCACCAGGTATGCTGATGAAGTTATGCCTTTCTTTCTTTCTTTCTTTCTTTCTTTCTTTCTTTCTTTCTTTCTTTCTTTCTTTCTTTCTTTCTGCTGGAGGAGTAGAGAGAGACTCCATGTCTGGTGGGGAGAGATGGAAGGGCTGACAGATTCAGTGGACTTTTTTCTTATGCCCCTTTTCTATTCAGATCTCCTTTCCAGGACAAACACTCAGTAACTCACACCATATAACATTACCCCAGGCTTGGGTATTTTAAAGCCTTCGTAAAATTAAACTGGTGACGGGGAGATTTTGACTAATTAGGTTTCTTGGATAATAAGAGCTATTTAATAAGGTACATATCACTTACAATATTGCTAATGAAATGTGAAAGCGATTCGGGACTCAGAAAGATAATGGCTAACTTGTTTTAATTGTTAACATTTTTTCCTTGCTTGCAATGACACAGTCATTATTTTGCAGTCACCACTTATCGTGAAATCCAAGAGGATTAATGGTTTCACTTATACCAGCGAAAATGTTTAAGCTGTCCCGATTATCTGTGCACTTGGAAAGAATAATGGTTATTTGTCATTGCATTTAGCACCAGGATAAATTGTTCTCTGAGTAAGGGTGCTTTAACCCTTTGCGATCCAGGGAGATCCAGGGGCTTTGCAATTAAACAGGAGAACGCAAGGATTTATAGTTTGATAGTGTTCCATCTATATGAATCAACCTGTTCTAATTATTTCTTACAAGTACAGTAAGAAAATATCGATGGGTGGTAGCTTACTCCAGAACACAAAGGCAGACATCCATGCCTTCCAACATTCATTTGTTGGCAGGTGCAGTTGGCATAAGGATGGCCAATTCAACGTGTTTCTGATCCATGTCTCCTTTACGTGAGTCCATTCAGAAGTCTGTTCTAGATTAATTGCACTGCTCTCCAATTAATTGCATTAATCTGTCATTAAAATAAAAAAGGTGCACAAAAAGCTGCATTATCTTTTCTATTTGCAAACATGTTTCCTCTCAAAATATCCCTTTCAAAATGCATTCTCATGGGAAAATAGCCATGTTTCAAAATGCAATGCTTGCAACTTTGATCTGAGAACACTCTGCTGGAATACTCAGGAGAAGTAGAAGCTGGTGGATAATTGTATTCCCAATCAGCCCATTCATTTGGGAGGCGCAACTCAGGTGAAAATGATTTAATTCCATTTTAATGTTGACTTTCTGCATGTTTTAAGTGTATCGTGTTTGTTTTAATTTGTAAAGGGCTGGGAAAAGGTGGTATATAAATAAAGGTGATGTGGTAGTCACGGTGACAATTGAAGCACCTGTAGATGTGCAACCTTTAATCTAAGATGGGCAGACACCCACATACACATATCTAAGAAAATATATAGCCTGAAGGCACCTGTTCCCATAAGATCTTGGAAGTTAAGCAATGTCCAACTGACATTTGGATGGAGGACAATGAAGGAATACCAGGGTCTGTAGGTTGTATTTCTGAGGAGGGCAATGACAAGCCACCTTTGAATATTTGTTCCCTAGGAAAATCCTATGAAATTCATGGAGTAGCCATAAGTTGTCAGGCAATCTGAAGGCATACAAATGCACACTGTTTGAAACATATTCCTTCTTGAAGTACACATTTAAAATATAATTTCCCACTCCCAGGAAAGAGTTCACTGTAATTTTCTTCCAACAAACCACAAAGCTTTCTTTCTTTTGTACAGTATTTCCTCCTCTGTGTGGATCTTGTGTTCAGATTGGGCTGGTGCATTCTTATGATGAATGAACAAATCTTTGAGTGAACTATTGGGAGTGCGCATTGCAAGAGAGAGTATGAAGAAACAACCAAGGAAACAAAGCAAAACAAAGCAAAACAGAGATGAATGTTGTGTTGTGGAAAACTGGACTCCATATCCTCCATCTTTCTTTTAGGTTCGCTCTATACTTTTCTAAACGCTGTGTTGAAAGTAAGTTTGAACCCAGTGGTGCCTATCTTTAGGAAAATCAGGAACTCCGAAACTTACTTTTTAAAATGCAATTCATACCCTAACTCACTGAAAATGTAACTTCTTACACTAACCTCCATAAGTAATTTGTTAGTATAGTAAATTGCATTTGTTAGTATAGTAAATTGCTTTTTAAAACTATTTCCTTTTTTAAAAAAAATCATCTAAAAAGATTTTTAAAATGGCCTGAAATTTAAAGAAATCCCCACCACCTGCCCAAGAAAGCATTTGACATTACATATTTAATGGTGGAAAAGAATAGCAATGTCACCAACTATTAATTTTAGGGGGAAAGAACTGCCATGATGCCATTGTCATCCTCATAGGTAAAATGCTGAAATATGTAATGTCTGCATGCTTGTGTTTCTCATTCCTTTAGGGGAGCTAAAATGCTTTGATGTACACATTTGTTCTTTACTTTTTTAAAGGCACACTTTAGTCACAGAGAAATTGCATACAAAAATGGAGGTAGTAAGAGAACGAGGTGATAAAGGGCATCAGTTAGGAAAATGTGTGTACCAAAATATGCATGAATATTTTTTGAAAATATGAGGGTGGGGGCAAATTGGGGGACCTCAAAGTTGGGTAACCATATGCAGCCTTTTCTACCTTGATGTAAAGACATAATGCAATACAAGAAAAGGACAAGAAGAAAATGCAGGTAGAATTTGGAGAATTTGGAGAAATGCAATGATATGAATTATTTTCACATTCCTTACCCTTATGTTCTTGGAGCCTTGTGTGTGTGTATAAATCCAACATATTTTGCACAAAAACAATGGGTTGTGTGAAAAAATATCCATGGCTGCAACTGTAACCTTTGGAAGTCTTTCCTTTGGTCTGTATTAATGTGTCTTAAATCTACCTGTGTTATAGTCTTAATTCGTAAGTCATACTTAAAAGGTATCGTTTAGGTGACTTAGAAAATTTCTGATTGTAAATTTCTTGAAGCATATTATGAATTTTTATCCAATCAGATTTCACTCTTGGACAGGACCACCACATATGGAAAAAAGTTCCAGAGGCTTCTTGATTTTTCCAGCAAAAACCATTATCTGCTTTGTAAATTCTGCTTGTTTTCAGTGGGATCAAATACCAATGATGGAATATCTTCAAGTAGTTTTCATGGAGATTTTGTACCACAGAACATTTCTGAGGTTTTTTTTTTTTAACTCTTTTTTTCTTTTAATTTTCTTTATACTGTTATTGTATTTAAGAGATAAGAGTCAAATGACATCTGACTCTGTCTACAGAATTTCATTTGTTTATTGAGGCCGACAGGGATATGATTCTCTGTATAATTTCTTTGCTTCCTTTATTTAATAAAAAATATTTTTAAAAAAATCTACCTGCGTTGTGATAAGTTGTAAGAAAGCTGATGTTAAGAAAAGGAAAGAGGAAAATATTCTGTGCTACGAATCATTGGTCTTCTGAATCATCATGTGATTCAACCAAATGATCAGATGATTACCTGGAAGCTTGATGATCCCCTATAGAAAGTGCATGAGTATGGGCTCTGAGGAGGGTTGCCAAGTGAAAGAACAGACTGAGCCCCTGGACCTTAGATGGTTCTGTAGAAGAGAGGAATTCAGCAAGCACCCTTTGCCTTAATTCACCCAGCAACCCTAACTTTGAAATACAGGCCCTTTTTGCACAGCATTTGCCATGCAGAAGGGCACCTAGAGCGTTTCACGATTGTGAGGAGCGATCTGCATGACGCACTCACAATCATGCGACGCTTCAGGGTAGGGCGGGCACTGCTCACACATTTTTTTATTTTCAGCTTTCAGCCGAAAATGGTACACGTTTGCGCATTGCTCCAAGGCCCCACGCACACTTGCCATGTTTCCGGAGCCTCCGGAGCCACGGCAGTCACGCTTCCTGCCCCAGTGCAGCCTGGGAAACTCCCAGGCTGTGCTGTGGAACGAAGAGGTGGGGCTCTCACACTGCCTGCTTAGGGGCAGGCAGCTCGTGCGTTGCTGAAGCAGCGGGGACGCGAGAGCCTCTTGCTGGAGGCTGCTTGCACAACTCCCGCACCCCAGCGCCAAAAAAAGATAAGCTGCAGAAAGGGCCACAGTTAGGGAGGCAGGGTTTGCCAAAGGCTATTTTGAAAAGCAAAGCAAAGGAGAAGAATGGAATGGAATGGGATTCTCAGAAACATTGGGCCAGGGGAAGGATTTCAGTGAGGCTGAGTGAGAAGTGACATGGGATTGGCCAAAATTCAGTGGCAGAATCCACACTGTGTTTGGAAAAGGTCCTAGGCTGAATCCCTGACATCTCTAGGTAGTGCTGGCAAAAGTTCTTCTGTCTGAAACCCCAGAGAGATGCTGCTACTCTGTGAAGACAGCACTGAACTGGTTCACTTGCATAACTTCTGAAAAGCCTACCTCTATACGAAGCTGCCAATTATGAACATTGTAATTCAATAATAAGGCATTACAACACCACCCTGTGATTACAATGCTTCACCTCCTTCATGCAAGACCTCATTCATTGTTTGCTTTAATGAACTATAATTAATAACACCCCCCATTCCTTTTTGCCCTTTGTACCTCTCCTCCCCTCTGCCTTACCATCTCCTGCCCCCCCCAGCAGATTTGATTGTGAGGCTCAGCCCCCAAGCCACCCATGTTCCTATTTACTGTCATGTCAACTTCAATTTATGGCTTCTCTATAAAAGAGAGGCTTCCAAGAGCTTTGGCCATTGACAGCACCACTTAAGTCTTGCAAATTCAGTGGCGAGACTTCCTTAACTGCCTGTAATGCAGTCTTTCTCTGACTGCCTTCAATTTTACCAATCATTATCATGTTTTCCAGTGGCTCATATTGTATCATGATATGTCCAAAAGATGACGGCCTGAATTTAGTCGTCTTGCCTTTTAATGAGAGCTCAGCCATGACCCATTCATTTGCCTTTGAGGTATATGGTATAGACTTTTCCTCCAGAGCCTTATTTCAAATTCAGTTTATTTCCTGCCTGCCAGCTTTCTTCCCTGCCCAATTTACACACCAAGGGCCTTTCTGCCCCACATTGCTATAGTGCTGTCATTCTACTTTCAACCTCCTGTGGAATTCTGGGGTTTGTAGTTTATTGAGGCCAAAGAGCTCTCTGGCTGAGAATCCTAAATGCCCCTCCCTAAACTGCAAACCCCAGGATTCCATAGGGTGTTGGAAGTGGAATAATGGCATTATAACAGTGTAGTGCAGAAATGGCCCAAAATACATAAATATCAGGAACACTATAACATGGACGATTTTGACTTTGATGTTTAATGATATGTGTTTACACTTGATCTTTACACTTTACCCCTCTTATCTCACCTCTGCTTTACCTTCTCCTTTCCCCCACATACACCCCCCTCAACTATAGTTGATTGTGATGTTCAGCTCAGCCCCATATTAGTTTATATTTGCATCTTAATGGAGTTACACACACACAAAAAGTAGACGCATTGAAATGCATGGGCACCTGGTGAGTCATTGCCCAGCACTAATTGTCCCCTGGGTGGAAGAGTCGTACTCCACTCTTTGGAGAACACAGATGGGGTTAAGAACTTGCGCATCAATCTTGGATGCTCAGCCTGCCTCTCCACAGCTTCTTTTGTGTCAATTTAAGGAGTTCCCCCTTAATTTATCACCACTCTCCACCTTCAAGTTCCAAACAAATTGGTGCAATTGTGTTACCGAACGCTGCCGACCAAGCATAAGAATTGGTTAATTTTACACTCTATTACATGATACATTTAAGCCACCTTACCCTTCGATTTGAGTCAGCATTAATGCGGACCCCAACCCATCCCACACGCCATTTGGGTGACATAATTCTTTAGCTGGTATTCTCATGCAGAGAAACCCCCAAATTAGATGATGGAATGATACAGCTCGGCAAATGTCACTCCCAAACTCACTCGTTCCATAGATCCTCGTTATTTTCCTCATTTCAGCCTCATTTTTTCCCCCTTGCTATACAAATCTTCTTTCTTTGCCTCCACCCCCTCCTTTGTAAAGCTGCTTTCCTCAAAATAAGAGAAAGGGCAAAAGGGATAATGTAAGGAAGATGATAATGGATGCAAAGGGAAACTGTCAATCACGTGATATGCAAGAGACAGGCCTTTGTAACCTCCATTATTCTCCTGGAAAAAAAAAAAAGAAAGCTTCTATACTGGTGCCTTGATATTTTCAAAGGCTTCCTTACTCTAACTGGCTACACGTGATGCTTCCATTTATAATATACACTATGGCTGTAGTTTTTCTTTTCCTTTCTCTTTTTTAACTAGCCAAGGCACCCATTTTTCCCCCTGTCCTTCATCTTCTTGGACGACATTGCTTGGTAACTTGACACAGACCAGTGGTTCCTAATGTCAATAGAGTTGAGCATCCATTTTAGATTTTGTTCTGAACTTTAAACTCTTCAAGATGCTGATTCCTCTCCCCCAAATAACTTCAGCAACTTGGGCAGCTTTAAAGTTCAGACTGAAACCCAGAACAAATTTACTCCCCGACTGACATCAGAACCCCAGCTCCCAATGAGTGTCCATCTCTTGGGACAGAAGACACATTGTTTCCTCTTGTGGTTCTTGTCCCACCACATTTGGGGCATCGCTTCACCTGAGACTTCCTGTCTCTGTCTTCAAACATGGTCTCATTTGGTCACAAATGAGTCCATCACTCAAACAACCTTTGAGAAACTCTGCTTCTCTTCTCCAAAAGCTTCAGCTTCTTGCAAAGCTCCTCAGAATATCTGTTTAAGGACAATCCACCCAACTAGCTCTGAAGATGACTTAAGAAAAAATCTGCTGAAAAATTAATATGTGTGGGAACACTCCTCTCCCCACACACACACACACTGTATGAGAGTAAAAGGAGCTTATGAGACAGAGACCCAAAAGCAAGGCAGGATAGATAAAATGTATGGATATGCACTGTGTCCACAAGCCAGTGGGCAAAGGGGTAAGAGGCTTTATATGCCACCCAATGATGACTGGCTCCCATGCCAATGGATGTTGAATCATCTCTGGATTTTATTTTATTTTTTATTTTAATTCATTAAAACATAAAAGTTAAGCAAATAGACACCAGTACCTCATTTATACATCCATTCAATACATCAACATCATACATTCTATAACATAAGCTAATTTCTTTTCAAGCTTCCTTTATATTATACTTTCCATTATCAGAGTCACCTGATCTCATCTTTGTATATAAATAACTCTCACAGTTCCATTTCCTTGTTGTTTGAGCATTAAATCACTATATGATTTGCCACTTTTGCAATGAGACACAGAAGAGGAAAAAATGAAAGAATCTATGATCCACTGGGCATGGAGCATAGGCCATACAATAAATTTTGGAAAATGGGGAAAAAATCTGGAACAAAGTATTAAATATACAGCTAATCAGAAGATTAAAGAAAATATTAGGTGGTAATCATGTCTGGATTTTAATCTGAACCTTAAAGGAGCTATCAAAGCTGTGGAAAGTAATTTGGAGAGAAGGAGGTTCAACACTTTGGACAACTCCTTTAACGTTCTGATGGGAACCCAGAGTAGATTTCATATGTCATTGACATCTGAGCCACCAACTCCTACTGAAGCTCTGGGTTCTTCTGGATATGCTATTATGATAACCTATTACCACATCATCCTCAATGGAAATAGTATAGACCAGAGTGGCTGGGTTAAGGGCAGGTAGCAGTTTGGGCCTGATAAGTTAGAGGCAACCAGATTGATTTTTTTTTTTTTTTTGAACATTGGTTCCAGTATCATCTGTTTAATTGGCTGGCCAAGTATGTAAGCTTGTATGTATGAAAATATTTTTATTCCTCCCTTTATCCAGAGATCAAGACCGTGTAGGATAAATTATTATGACTGAGCTGTTTTAAACAGTACAATCAAGAGTTCATACTGCCTTCTTAAATGCCTTTTGTATATTAAAAAATCTTCATTTCTAAAAAAAATAGTTGGACACATCATGAGTAATCCCTTTGCTGCCTGATAACCCAGAAATGAGCATGTTGGATAGTCTATGTGGCTCATAAAATGGCTACTGTAGGGGGAGGGAAACATGCAGAGACATAGTTATGGAGATGTAGCAACACAAGAAATATATATTTGCTGAAACAGATCTCAACCATGGGTTTGTATTAAATGAGCTACAATATATAATTCAGCAATTCAACCGACTGGCTCCTACAAAGCCAAGCGGTCCTCTGTCCTCAAGTTAAAATGTCAAGAATAGATGTGATCTGAATGAAAAGCCTGTGCTATATTCATTTTCTTGTTTCTCCTCAAAGGAAGGACTTCCTTCATCTTTCCCATAATATTGTCCAAGACTGCTGCTGAAAGTTGCTGCCTGTTGGCATCTTACATGTAAGTTCCCCTATGGCAGGGATTGGACATTGTTACCCCTCGTGGAATGCCCACATTAGGTTCAACATTGTGGAAGCAGAGTGGCGCATGTGTCACCTTTGCATATGCAAGTTTGCATTGATTGTGGTGATACATTGTGCATTGGTAGTGCATTCAGTTGTCCTCCTGGTGCCTTGGTTCTGTACACAATGATGCCAGTCAGTACAAGGTTTGTATAGCAAGGTGTTTCTTAACCTTTTCTTTTGACCATAGACTCCCTTTAAATATCTTCTGTTGCCACAGAACACCTAGATTTAACTCAATAGTTAAGACCCTAAAGTGCATCAAATATTTATTTAAAGTTGCTCATCTTCTTCAGATTTGGAGAGAAGAGAGACAAAAAGCAAATACACACACTCCTATTATAATATTTTTTATTGGAATTATTCTGTACAAATCTATCTTCTTCCTTCCTTCCTTCCTTCCTTCCTTCCTTCCTTCCTTCCTTCCTTCCTTCCTTCCTCTTTTCTATTTTAACTGTAAAAGCTCAAAACATTTCTCCAAACCTTTGCAAACACCCTGTGAGGACATTGTGGCCCCCTGGGGTTCCACAGACCCCAGCTTAAGAACTGCTGATATAATGCAATTCCCATGCTAATTCCATGTGCAGAAATTTATACCACACAACCCTGATGTAGGATCTCAGGCCATTTTTGGGGCGGGGGAATGCCTTTAAAATGCTGTGGATTTCAAATGGGAAGCAAACAGAAAGATAGTCTCACACTCTGATATGAAACAAAAGTGGGAAGAAAACGTGAGTGGTGGCATTTGGAGAAACTCAACAGAATTGAGACTGAGATATTTCATATTCCCCCTATCCGATCAGTATTACTTTCATTCATAGTTCATGGATGTACCTAAATGACTTTTGAAAGATAATTAAACTCTATACTCCCTAAAGTGACAAGGTTCCACTAGAAAGCCCATTGTTATGCTATTAGGATTGGAAGAGAATTGCAGTCAGCTAATAATAGCATGTAGTATCACATCTTTTTGTAGCAGCTAAACGTTTGCTAGCCACTAAGAGAAGGAGAGATACTTGCCAACAAACTGTTTAATATTGTATTTATATAATTGTATAACATGGTTTATGGTATATTTAATTGTTAAAAGAAAATGTTTCAGAAAGCTGTCTTATGCATGTTTATTTCAGAGAAAGCTGACTACAGTGGACTATACTTTGGACCAAACAAATTTGTTGTTGTTGTTGCCTGTTGTCAAGTCAACTTCAATTTACAGCAACCCTATGGATGAGACACCAAGCCACCCTATCATCAAATTGGAAGTGTCTTGGAAGCCAATGAATTCTTCGATATTGCGTGGTGTCCATCCAGTACATTTCCAAATCATCCTTCCTGTGCATTTTAACAGCACACCTAGTTTCATAAAGCTTTTATCCAAAGCTCTTGGCTCTTTGATAAATAATGCTGAGAATGATTGAAATATTTCCCCAAGTACTTTGAACCCAAAATTCACACAGATATATGGTTCTTGGCCTTTAAAGCTTTCTGAGACAGCATATGGCAGGGCTGTGGTGCCATTTAATTTCATCAAATGTAAGGCGTGTTGACGATGCAAAAGGAAGCCCATGCAAAATATCAGATCCAAATGCTCAGTGGAATAATTGACTCAACAGAGCCAGGCATTGTTATTAGTCCTGCAAGCGGCTGTATTTACAACAATAAAACCAAAAAGCATGAAAATTAAAAGCTGTTTATCTTGATTCTCTGGTGGGCATTTATCCGTGGGAACAGTGTAGATCTACTCGGAGAATCTTCCCAACCGGATTTGCAAAATATCTTCCAAATCACCTCTATCGGTCTCTTAATGTTTATCGCTATCCAAAGGAGGATTAATTTATGCAGAAAGTGTTACAGCTCCGTAGAAAAGGTTCCATTTTAATGGTGTAGATGCTGTTGCAGGCTGTAATGGCTTTCTCATTTCTGTGCAGGGGAAAAAAAAAAGTCACGCCTCCTCTTTGGTTTCAGCAGGTTGAATTAGGGTTTTCCAATTTTGCTTTCCCCAAAAGCAAAAGCAAAAGAAAACCTTGGTGTCAATTCCTGCTGCAGACCTTTGGAACAGGTTGTGAAGATGAAATATTCTAGGACCTGGCATGCTAAGTGATTGTTTTTAGCTTGGTGGTGTTCCTGTTTAAAGTGGTTGTGGCATTTGACGGACAATGTACCCCAACAATGGTTCACTTATTAAGAGAAGCCTTGTCAAACAAGCTGAAAGCCCAGCATAAAAGCGACCTCTCCATTCACCTCCCATTAAAATGAAGATTTGAGATTCCTTTTGAGCATGCCAGTGTCAACATTAAAGAATCGGCATGTCTTTCCATCTCTGCTGATGCGCCACTAGACCACTTAACAGGAAATTGAGAGAGTATATTACAGGGTTAAAGAGCAAAGTTCATGGGGTCGCTATCGTTCTCATTAAGAGATGTTTCTATGCACTGTCCATAGGTGGATAAATCAATATTTTCTGGCTCAAAATGATCACGGTTAGTAAAGAGTGCTTTAATTGGGCTGATACCATTTATGGAGAGTTGAGTGTTTATGAGGTTTTATGACAATAAGCAGTAGGACACGTAGATGACTTCCAGCCCTCCTTTGTGTGATGAAGTATGACAAGCAAGGTGATGGAGATTCTGACATTTCACACCTCCCAGGAGTGAAAGGAAGACAATGCGTTCTCAATTGGTCAGGAACTAGGCTCCCAAATTGGGCTCCATAGTCCAATAGATTGCAGAAAACGAGATAGATCCTTACACCAGATAGTTTTCTATATACCTCCAATATATTTTTCTGTTCATATTGTTGACAAGAAGGATAATAACAACAGTAATAATAATTCTTGAATATGTTTCCTACTTGCCTTCCTTCAGGAATAATAATTATTATTGAACTTTTTACTGTAAAGTTGCTCTCTTGGATTTTGAAATTAATCCCCCCAAAATTGTTCTTTAATGTTCTGACAGAAACCCAGGATGGATTCACTATCCAATAATTATAATAATAGTCATTCTCCATCATCATCATGATCACTGAATGTTTTCCCTTCTTTTGTGGGGGGAAAAAGAGAGGAAAATGGCTTTTTTAAAAAAAAAAGAAGGAGGAGGAGGAGGAGGAGGAGGCGGCGAAACAAATATCACAATGACTTTAGTACAGGAACAGGCTGACATGTCCCCCAAATCCTACTTTTGTGTTTCCCAAAGCCACTCAGCAGTCCCCCAAAGGCAGTTAGGGTAGCTATCAAGTAGACCTCTTTTCCAGATCTGATTATAAATGTCCATGTTATATTTATGCCGTGATCTGGAATGTGAAGGGTGGTCTACCAGTTGTAGCTTATGGTTGGCATGTCAGCTGAGTCATGACTCCATTCTAGCTTTCAAGCAGAACTTTAAAGAATAACTTTATGTAATAAGGTTCAATATCTTGGAAAGCAGCTTTATAATAGAAATTAAAACATGCAAGAGATTCACCACCCCCTTGACAGAGAAGACAGCAGTTGCCGTCACTATCTTCAGTAACCGTATCTGCCTGCTACTTTGATATTCATCATATTTTAACTCCCATCTTGAGAATGCTGAGAAATTAAAATAATTGGTAAAGAAATGTCAGGGTCTTCAGTTCTAGAACAGGGAACCCAGTAATCTTTTATTTTATGTGGTGGGTGGGACAGCACAGCTGCTTTAGTCTATGAGCTGTCCCTGTGCCTTGCTACAAGATTTCACAGTCTGCATTCCCAAATGACTTATGAGTGTTGAAGAGTGTTGGTTAAGTGGAAAATAGCACTGCTGCTGAAATGACTATCTTTGCCTTAAAATTCACAATTACTTTCTACCAAGTACATTCTACCAAATGTGTAGTACTCAGAAGGATTCAAGATTCTTTAAAGCCTGGGGTTTTCTTGGCTTTACTGATACACAGATTGTATTCCCTTTTTGGATGTGGAAGTAGACTGTGCCTTTTGACCTGAATCTTATTGCTTTGTTCCAAATACAGTAGATCTACTGGATCAACTGTAGATCTATTGAGTCAACACATAAGAAAGTCCCATTGATTCCATGGGTCTAGTCTATTTACAATTAGCAATAGGATGCAGGTCATTGGTTCCAATTTCACTATGCCATTCAGATCATTATTGCTGGATAGCTCCTATGAAGTCTTTACTAAAGACCTGGAGTGGATTCAGTGACATGGAAGCCACCAGGTCATCACTGCCACCAGAAGCAGGAAAACAGTTCAGATAGGCAGACACATCCTATGAAAAAAGAAACAGGGAGCCTCTGAAAAGGTACTCAGCCCAGAAAAGCGTGATCCATACCAGAACTGAACTCTCAGGTTCTTTTGCCCACCATCATTCCTAATTTCTAAGCAAGGACTTAGTTAACAACCTAATTTAAATGTTGTTACAGCTGCTGTCCAAGGGGGAGTTAGAAATCCTTGCTAATTCCTGACATATCACCAGGAGACCAGGCAATAGTTCCTAATCTAGCCTCCATCTTTTTAATCTATGTGGCTTCTCCAGTTCGTAATCAGTCATCGTGTTGCGTCTTAACTGTCACTTCATCTGGCTAAGCATATTTAATAACCTTTCTGTATACAATTTGGTCTCCAGGCCCCGTAACATCTTTGTTGCCCTCTTCTCTTAGCAATATGCCTGGTGGAGAATCTCTGAAAAGGCCTCGTGTGGCCATTGTGTGGTTAGGGTGAAACTAAAAACTCAAGAAAACAACCCTATGTGAAAAACCATCCCTGGAACTCCTTTGTTGTTCTGTAGTCTGCGCTGCTAGCATTTTCTGCTCTAGATAAAATTTTCAGAAAGATCAAATTGGCACAGTGCACTTTCCAGCAGTGGTCATAACAGCAAAGATAAGCCGGTGACAGCTTGATATGGTAACTACTGAAGGTATTAATTCTAAAGAAATTGACGAACTAGTCAAAAAAAAGCTTGGAGAGATTTAGGATTCCAGGGGCTTGTGTGAATAGGCTTGAAGCTTGCAAAGGGATGAAGATGGAGTCTCTGGAATGTGCGTCTTCATTTAAAAATGCATGAAACTACCAATCCTGCACCAGAGGTCTAGTTTTGATGGACACATTATGTGTCATTGTTTCATCAGTAATCCATAATAACGCCACCAACTAGACCCGCCTGTCGTCTTACGGACAGCTTAGAAAAAAACCTCTCGGGAGATTACGGTCCTTGGTAGCCTTAAGGGACCTTTGAAATAAGCGATACCTTATTTGTGCAAAAGATTTTTTCTCTCTCTCCGATAACTGGAAATTAAGCTTGCCTGGAAGAAATGTAAATAATGTTTCAAATTTGCATATTGAATTACCATTAAATATTATGTGCACACATAATCACATCAAACATTTCAGAGCTCGGAAACTGGGATAACGGCAAAGGCAGCCATATAACACCTTTCATCTTCAAAGAACTGCACCAACATTATTTATGTATTCATGTAACACCTCTGGTGGTCTAACACCTTGAGTTTTCATACATGAAAAAACCTAAAGCATGAAGGAAGAGTTGGAAATCTTGGAGGCAAGGAAGGAGAGAAACAGGGCTTGTGAGGTTTCTGAAATAATTTATCTAGAGCTGGGTTGACAAATTGTGTTTCCTATCAAGAAACTGGGAAGGGTCCGAGCCATCTGTTTTATTTTCTTCTGCAGTCAAAAATTCTTTCTCTCGAATTTATGAAGAAATCAGAGTGCTTGTCCCAAAAAAATGAATCCAAGGCCATTTCCACACTACTCTGTTATAGTGCTGCTATTCTACTTTCAACATGCTGTGGAATTCTGGGGTTGTGTACCTTACTGAGGCCAAAAAGAGCCCTCTGGCTGAGAATTCTAAAAGACCCTCCCCAAACTGCAAGCCCCAGAATTCCATAGGAAGTTGAAAGTGGAATAATAGCACTATAACAGTGTAGTGCGGAAATGGCCCAAGAAAATTCTCAGCCTTCTGTACAAGTCACATGCAATAGGTACAGACGCTCCCAGAATGGAGAGGACCACATTACCCACCTCCCAGATAGTTACTGGAAAGGAGGAAAGTGCCACAAAAAGACAAAAAAAGCAGTAGTATTAATCCCACCTTGCTTTACCATGCAAGGATTTAAAGGGAGACTTTTAAGTGCTAAAAACCCTCTACTAGCATGGGTGAACCTGTTCATTCCACTTTCTTGCAGATTTGATTTTTTCTAAGAAGAAAAAATCTCATTATTTCAATGAATTTTATGAAGAAATTAACTGAAGCCATCCAGGAGGGTGTGCTGGGACCCTAACCTGTTTGTCAGAGAAACATTGTGTATTCAATTACAGCTGTAGCTTAGTTAGGGATAGTTTCAGTCCCTTTGTTTGAAATTGTAACTTTCAAGCTATTTCTATAGTTGTGGGGCTATGGCTTCACTAAATGATGGAGAAGTACCCCATGGGTCAGTGCCTGCATGCACTGTGTTTCCTTCTGCCTCTTTGTCCTTTGTTGCTCCTGTTCAGTTGACAATGGCATGGACGATGTACTGAAAAAACAACTGTGTGATGTACTGAAGAATAATTGTGTTTAAAGTAACTAAAAAGGTATAATTTTAGTTTCTTTTAAATAATGGCAAAGCAAAAACAAAAGAGAAGAGAAGAGAAGAGAAGAAAGAAAGGAAGGAAGGAAGGAAGGAAGGAAGGAAGGAAGGAAGGAAGGAAGGAAGGAAGGAAGGAAGGAAGGAAGAAGAAAGAAAGGAAATTAAAACTGTATAAAATATTTGAGGTCATAATCTAACTAATTACTTTTAAAAAGTTATTTCTGGATCTCTTGCATCGAGAACTTAAAGCATCCCTTGGCTGGTGAAAGCAGAACATTTCTGGCTCAGGATTCATTCATTTGCTTTCAATGAAAATCCAGCCAAATGTGAACAAATGGGAATTTAAGCTGCATAACCGTGCCTCAGATTACAGCCCATAATGCAGTCTCCACACCTTCACTTCCATGCAGGGGAGTCCGTTTAGGAAAAAAAATAAAATAAAAGATGTGCACCCGGAATCACAAAACCAAGAGCCAGAAACGTATGTCATGTGGGACTCCACTCCACTCATCCTGTCTGCATCCTTCACTTGGACAATGTGCGCTGGCAGGGTATTGAAATGTACAAGTCTTGTTTCCAGCAAGCTGACAGGCAGACCCGAGGGACTATGCAAAATCCCTACCTGGTTGGTCTAATTTTAGGCCTGCTAGAACTGACAGTATCTCTTTGAAAGAAATCTATACTCTTTTCTCATGGATCCAAACAACAGTGGATTTTTTTTTCTTCCTTCCTTTTCTATTTGAGCCAGCAGCGGTAACAGCTTGCTGGTTCAGACAGCAGTGGTCTGATGCTTCTCATCATAGGGATGACAAAAATTTCAACAGACCTTACCATGGGATGGGATGGGGAAGGTGCAGATTTTCCAGTGCTGTTGGGTAGCAACACCCATCTTCCTTTACCACTGGCCATACCTGTTAGGACTGATTGGAGCTGACGTCTGGCCACAGCTGTGATGCACCTGTTCCACATTGTCAACATCATGGGATATGGCAAATAATACATCTGGGTTGTGATATGAATGCTTGACAGCACTATATGAATGTCATGCATTATTAGTATTGGTACGTACTAGCAGAGATACCAGGTTTTCCTGGTTTGGAAACCATTTCATTCTTCCCTGTCCACAAACACTTCCCAGAGCAGTGGATTCAAACTAAGGGAATAGAGATTCCACTTAAACCTCAGGAAGAACTTCCTGACGGTCAGAGCTGTCCAGCAGTGAAATAGGCTGCCTCATAGTGTGGTGGGGTCTCCTTCTTTGGAGGTTTTTAAGCAGAGATTAGATGACCATCTGTCGGGAGTGCTTTGATGGGAGTTCCTGCATGTCAAAAAGGGGTTGGACTGGATGGTCCCTGGGTCTCTTCCAAGTGTAGGATTCTATTATTCTTCTCTTTGCTATTTCTCTCTTCTCTACTCTTTCCAACAGTCACTTCCCTCCCGCACCCCCTTCCATTCATTTCACTTCATGCTTCCAAGATGGAATTCTTTCTTCCCCTCTGTCTGAACTGTGTGAAATATTCTGAGCCTTACAGAGGGAATCTACACATGGAGTTGCCTTAAGGCCCTTTGAAGAAATGAATCTCACCCAGGCCTGCCTCTATCCTTCTTGCTAAGGAAGATTAAGGATGTTTCATTGCCTCAAATGCAAGTTGCAGGCAGATTTTTAATTAACTAAAATTCCTTAAACTATTTTGGGGGGAAAAGTAACACCAAAGATGCCCAACTTCAGGGACCTTTTGGTAACCATGGCTCATTTCATGTATCTTGGTTTTATAGTGTTAGAACTGTTCCTTGCATGCATACACACATTTAGTCTTTTTATTCCAGATGGTATTATTAGGTTCTTTGAGTATATATCTCATTGCCTAACAAGAGGAGTAAAAAAAGCAACATCAATTTTTAAAAAGGTGAGTTTACTAGCTGTTCTTGTTGGATCATCAGCAGATTGCCATCTTCACATAAACTGAGTTGAAGGATAGGATTTCTGCATTTTAATTCTAACAGTATTCTTAGGTATATTTATAAGAATTTGTGATTCCAAAGATCTGTTCATCATAAGGTTAAGTATTGTGGCTTCCCCCATAACAATCTGGGAATTATGGTAAGATAAGAGTGCTATTGGCTGCAATGGCTAAACAAAACTTCCGTACCCAAAGACTCTGTCATGGAAAAAGAACAAGAGGATATCATTCCCTTCATGACCTCCTCAGGACCTTCCTCCAGCCTAGTGATGGTTGATGGTTTCCATATCAGTGGGGTAATGAGTCCACTCTGTGTTTTATAGTCTGAACTTTAAATGAGATGTCTAAAGTACCCATCCCTTGCCTCAAAATAGCTTTCTACACTTTGGATAGCATTGTTAAAATTCAAACTAGAATCTGCAGAAGATTCCTGTGCCACCAGCAATGGAAATGTTAGTCACCACTACTGTGGTCTCTGAGCTTATAATACATTCCTTGTTTTCTTAGCAGTACTGCCTGTTTTTTCTTCCTCCTGAGAAAGCTGGAATTCTAGAAACTCCAGTAATTGCTTTGGCACTATTCTTCTCAGCCATCTTTTCAACTAAGAACTTTTTTCTTCTTACTGTTTGCTTGAGTGGTTTTTATAATCTGTTGGAGAAGAAAGGTATTGCTCTCTTTCTACCCATTTTGGCAACTCAACATCATACAGAGCACTTCTGCCTCTCTGTCTGGATAGGGGATCAAAGCTTTTATTGATAATGGGATGCAATTATCTCAGGGGAGTTGAGGAGTCAGTCAAGGGGCTAATCAATTCCTTGTACCTAATCACCTCAGAGAAGCCCACCAAGTCTCTTCTGCTGTCTAGGGAGGACACTATGCCAAAGAAAGATGGCCAGTGACCCACAGGAATAGACCAGATATTACCAACTGAGAAAACAAAGTTGACTTTTTTCCCCTTTTTATTTGCATCTAAAGTAGTAGAATTACAAAGCTTGAGAAATTACATTGAAAAAGAAATTAGCTGAAGAGGTTGACCACAATTCTATATTGAAGTCTACATTGCATAACTTCATGCATACTCAGCTATGTAGCAGAGGTACTATGGAACCTTCCAAAGAAATTGCAAAGATGTGCACTGCCATTCCCTATCCAGTGCCCCAAGGCACATCAAAGTGTCCAACACTCATTGTGAGTGCCTGATATGTATTGGCACCTGATGAACAATGGTCACTGTGTTGGTTCCCTTATGTGTAACATCACAAGCCCTTTGCTTCAATATGGACATTGCAAAACTCCTCAATTCTATGTCCCACAGACATAAATCCACTTACAAATCCATAGAAGTCCACCCATAGTTCCAAGGGTCTCCAGTTTACCTCCTAGTAACTAGTACGGAGTAAGCGGTTACTTCCAACCTCAGAGTAGAAAGAGTAGAGTGTGATTTGGCCACAAGAGGGTTGCATAAGAATCAGAGAGCCATCAGCCCAAAGAGTAGAAATAGAGACTGTGTGTGCGTGTGTGTGCGCGCGCAACTGTACTGATTATCATTTCTCTCCAATCATCCTGATCTTTTCTTGGACCTTTGTTTCCCAAGCCTGTTAAAAATAGTTTCATTAGCCTTGGTTTCATTTTGATGTGCTTTGTTTTCTAGGCATGCAACTAGGACTAGGATTTTAGTTTAAAGGAAGGATTTTAAGAAGGATGTAGCCAACCTGCAGCAGGTTCAGAGAAGGGCAACAAGGATGATCAAAGGTATGGAGAACAAAACATAAGAAGAGAGCTTGAGGGAGCTGGGAATGTTCAACCTGGTTAAGAGAAGACGATGGAGTGATGTGGCTGCAGTCTTTAAATTACTAAAGGGCTGTCACAGAGAGGAGGAGAGCAGGTTTGTTCTCTGTTGCCCCAAAGAGTAGGAAGATGTCTAAGGGTTTTAAGTTACAGAGGTTAGATTTTGATTGAACATCGGAGGGAACTTCTTGATGGTAGAAGGAGTTTGACCATGGAACCAAATGCCTAGAGAGGTGGTGAGGTATCCTTCTTTGGACGTCTTCAAAAAGAAGCTGGACAGCTACCTTCTAGAGATGATCTAGTTGGATTTCCTGCACTGAGCAAGGTAGGACTTGCTGCCTATGGGCCCTCTTCCAAACCTGTGAGTCCACAATTCTACAATGCTGGGGGGGATTAATGTAATGGTTACAGATGTCACAAAAGCACCAGCTATGCTGTGCCTCCCTCTGGTTTCTTTCCTATGATCCTTTCTCTGTTCTGTAGCTTGCCTATCATCAGCATTCAATGTGTGAAGTCCTTGGAACATGGAAATGTTGTGGGGGGCAGGTTGAGGGGAGTATATTTCTTTGTAAAATGCCGCATATACCAGTGATGCTGTGTCAATAAAATCAAGCATCCATTTCCAGCAACTCTAAGGAAACTTGGTAAAACAGTAAGAAGGAAGGAGAGAGAAAGAGAAGAGTGTTCTTAGCATCATTTTTGAAAGTGATATGTGTGGCTGGGGAGGTATAAATGTTTGGACAAAGAAGACAGTATGATGCATCCACTGTTCAGAGAGAGATCCCCCCCCCAACTTTATATCAAACTGGATCATGAATCATATATTTTAAACCCACCAACAGACTCCATATTTTTGAAGAATCATTGGCAATTTTAAACCAATTCCTCAAGTCACTGTTGTCATGATCCTCTGCTGCTCTCTGATGAATTTCCCTGATGCTAGTTTCTTCATGCTTTATTTCTTCTCCATCTACCACACTCAAAAATATTCCCTGAGGTCCTTTATTGCTACTTTTATGCTCTCTTCATTCTGCTAAAAGACTAACAGATACCAGTCTCCTGTCAGCCAGCTTCCTTCTTCCTTGATTGTTCTCCCCCCACCTCACCTCTCACTGCCCCCCATTCAAGATGCTGGCTCCTTCCCTTAATACCTGACTGCATCTAGGGTGATAATTACTTGCATTTTATGCAGCTGGTGCACCAAGAAGGAAAAATGTGAAGGACCTCCAGTGAATTGAGAATGGACAACACGAGTGGGATCTCCTGAAATTGTGCAGATATCTCCTGTCGGGGGATGTCAGTACAGGAACATCTCCAGCACACTACACAAATGTAGTATTATATTCCATTTCAAATGCTATGGCAACGTCCTATGCAATCCTGAGGTTTGTAGGTTGGGAGGCATTACAGTTCTATGACTAAATGACTCCTTAAACTGTCAGTCTCAGGATTCCAAGGGATTCCTTATCCTCATTAATTTCCTAGGGGGAATTTTGCACTGTGATCAGGATGTCTGGAGCAGATGTAAGGATGTAACATTCAGACAAGATCCACCTTGGAAGATGAGTTTTTGTTCCTGAGTTTTTGCTGTCTCATTTGTTTTGCTAAGAGAAGCTTGGAAACAATGGTAGACCTGGAACTATCCTTAAGATCAATTTTGAATTTGTGTCTGAGAATAATTTGGAAATTTTTAACAGATTTTTCTCCTTTGAGACAAGCATCATTAAGTCCCAAAAACATTGTGAGTTTGTCTATCAGTCTGTCCCTCCAACAATGGGACTCAAGACAGCTAGCAACAAAATAAATTAAACTAATAGCAAATTAAAACTCCTACTGGCTAAACCCAAGTAACAGTAGATCCGCTGAATCAGTTCTCCAGTGAGTAACAAGTAGGTAAATCCCGTTGATTTCATAGGTTGTTCCTAGTTGGGACCAACAATAAGACTCAGGTCGTTTAAAATAAACAACAACAACTTTTTAAAATAATTAAAGAAATCATGTATTTTTAAAAAAGCAGCACAGCACTCTTTTAAGATTTTTTTTTAAGTCAATTTTACAGCAATTTAGCCAAAGTGGCAAACAAAGGTTGCTGTCACCTGGCAGAAGGACATTTGGGAGTGGCCACTAGGAATGTCTTCTTTTGCATTGCCATTAGACATATCTCTGAGATGTTGGGACTGAGAAGAAGGCTTCCTTGAAGAACTCAAGATTTCAAACAGGCCTTTTATAGGAGAATGCAATCAGTCCGTTAAGTAGCTTACACCCAATCCTACCTTTCAGATACACTTTTAATCATGAAGAATTTTAAAAGAATGATGAAGACTGCAGTCTTGAGAGCACCTATTAGTGCAGGATTCACCAATCTGTCACTTCCCAATATCTGGGGCAATTCTGATAAGCCAAAAATAGCACGTTCAGAAGGATAATAGGTATTGTAATCCCACATATCTGAAGGGAAATGTTACTTACCTGTATGTACACTAGTAAATAAGTCCACTGAATTGAGGACAGTTGACCTGGAATTAGCATAAGATGAATTACATGGCATCTCTCTTTTTTTATCCATTTACTCATTTTAGATTTAGCTCTCTTACCATGAAAACTAGAAACTTATTTTTCTTTTCCTTTAAAAAAAATAAAGAAAAGGACTATGAAATGTCTAGGATTCTAACTGAAGGTCTACATATAAACAGTTCCCACATGTGGACAATGGAGTACCTCTTCTATTAAGATAAGAAAGTTAAAATTTATAGAAAGCAAGGGAACATTTACGTGTGAAGTCAAAAAGATAAGAGTCTGGTGAGAAATTACAAGATAAATTTCACAATTCACTCAGCAACTACATTAATATTTGCAGAGTTGTGGAAATATATATATAATCTCCAGTAGTCTTTTCTACAAATAACACACATTTACATTAATCCGAACAGGGAAGCATTATCTCAAACTGGTTTTCAATAACCAATCTCAAAATACCTACAAGACCCTGTAATTCCTCCATATTGTAAGGGATAAAAATTACCTGACATTAAGAGAGGCTTCGTAAATGAGATTCACAACCTCTGGAAAACCTTGACTTGCCCCCTTAGTCTGTCTTTTGAGACAGAATTCAAAGCCATGGGAGACCCCAATACCTAGAGTGCCATCTTAGAATCCAGTCTACTTTGCAATCTTTTATTAGCATTCCTTTGTGTTCTGGAAGGAGTTCCATTTTGTGAACCTAAGGAAAAAAATATACGTAATAGAAACTATAATGGATATTTTGGCTATCCTGCTAGCTACTCCAGTCTTTCCCTCCATCCCATTCCTCAAAGCCCAAATAAATCCCACTGTTCCCCAGAACTGAGAGCTGTTCAACAGAAGTATGATGTTTTCAAGAGAGTCAGATAAAGCACCTCTCCAAATATATGACAATATATGTCTGACATTGGACATCTTTCTATTCTAAGAGAAGGATCAAGGAGGAGGTCATGATGGAAGACACACCTTGAAGCAAAGGGACACAGAAGAAAAGTGATTGGGACCTTTGGGTCAAAGGAACTACATGAAGTCTGATTTCCTAAAGGAGATTGGGAGCTGGCAAGGAGACTGGAGGTTGGCAAGAGATGAATCAGGGGTGGATATGGGCTTCCATGAGCAAATCTACTGTGGGTTCTATTCCAGATTTTAAAGCAGCTATCTGAAGCATTTATGGGCTAATTTTCAGCACCTTGGACAGCACTGGGCACTCTTGAAATGAACATAGGAAGAAAATCCAATCAGGTCCTGCATTTTTTCCTCCCAAAATTGACAACCAAGGTCCACAGCCCAGAATCCTGTTCATGAGATGCTTTTGGCAAACCTTCAAGCAGGGCATGGATACAATCATACCGTCTTGCTTAACAACTGGCTTTCATAGGCTTCCTCCCTCTGACACTGAATGTAAAGTATAGCCATTCTGCCTATTAGCCATTATAGGGTTGTGAACCTTTGTTTGTTTGGTTCTGAAAGAAAACCGCAGAAGTTTTCTTCCCATAGCCATTATGTCTAGTAGCTTAGATTACTTGAATTTTGAACAGTTTTGAAAATCTCTCTCTCTTTAGGATCTTTGATTTTTTTTTTCACACGCATACATGAAAAAAAAGTTTTGCAACAAATCCTCAGCTTTTTGAGCAAAAAAAAAAACATTTTGTACAGAAAGCAGAATATTCTTTGCAAAGCACATGGTTTTATTATTTATTTATGTATTGGTTGATTGATTTGACTTCTGTCCCCACCCCCCCAAAAAAAAAAAATTGTGCAGAGAAGGAAAAGAAAAGAATTCCTGGAATATGAAAACCTAAAGAAGTTTGAACATTTTCTCAGTGGGGTGAAGTCAGTGTGTTAAGACACCCTTTCTCGTGGACGATAGGAAAATCTGTGCCCTTGCATGCAAGGACAAAATACTTGAGGATTTATACCCATAACTTACACTCCTAACCATAGATTAATAAAGACACTGCCCAGAATCCTGTTAGTTGCTCCCAAATAAAGTAAACCCATTGAATCAACTGTTGCATGGTGAATCAATAAGTTGGTAAATCCAATGGATTCAAATCCAATAAGTTGGTAAATCCAGTGGATTGTTTAGGTGGAGCTAGTGATAGGATTTAATCCATTGTGAATTTGATAATGTTATGTTCAGTTCCTTTCCTAGTTATTTCCTAGTTATCTCCAAGGCCATTCCACACTACGTTGTTATAGAGCTATCATTCCACTTTCAACAGCCTGTGAAATTCTGGGATTTGTAGTTTACTGAGGCCAAAGAGCTCTTTGGCTGAGAATTCTAAAGGCCCCTCCTTTAACTGTAAACCCCAGGATTCCACAGGATGTTGAAAGAGTATAAAACTCTATAACAGTATACTGCGGAAATGGCCCAACCTTAGTGCACCCAGCACTTGGAGCTGGTTGTATTCAATAACCCTTAGAGTACTGTCCAGCTTTATCATTCCATGTCTGTATAATATTAGGAAATACTGTCTTTATTTAGTCTCTCCTCGTGTTTCAAAACCCACTTGAGAAACCTAAGATGGAAGGACATACAGGCATAGAACTGAATGGGCCACTCAACTCATTACTTGTAGGATATTGGTAGTAATTTTCTGTTATTAATACTGCATTTAAGTATTTGTGCAATTTAGGGGTAAAAAACCAGATGAATTGTTCTTTACATCTATGGATCAGAAGGATTTGTGTTATAAATAATTTATAAATAATAAGAATAAATAATTATAAATTGGTATTATCTGTGTTAGATTTTTTTCTTCGTATTATAGGATTGTACATAAATATTTTATATTGCATGCCTTTGACAGGGCTGGCTGTTTGTTATTGTTGTTTTACTTTGTAAAGTGCCATGTACACTGGTGGTGTCATATAAATAAATGATGACAGTAGTCCTCATCATCAGGATGAGCATCAAGCAAAGTTAGCATGTAGGCTTACTTAATTATCAACACTATTTTTATAAAAACATTCTAACTCCTTCCCTTCCTTCCTTCCTTCCTTCCTTCCTTCCTTCCTTCCTTCCTTCCTTCCTTCCTTCCTTCCTCTCCTTCTCTCTTCCTCTCACACACATTCTCTCCTTTGTGTCTCGTTCTTCCTTTTGATCTCTCTCTCTCTCTTCCTTGCTCCGTCACTCTGATCTGAGCTTTGAATTTGCTCTGTATAGAAAAACTGCAAATCTTCGAATGGAACCCAGTGGTTAATTTCTGCAGGACCTTGGAGATACGATAAGACCCTTTGGAAAGACACATATTTTCATTAAAATTAAACCAAAAATGTGGGACAGGAGTAGGGAGGCAGCAATTATAATAGTAGTTTCAGTAATAGGTTGAATTTGTTCACATGGAACCATATTGTTTATCATTGAAGTATTTTTTTAAAAATTTTTAAAAAAGCACCCACCCATGCATGGGGTGTTCAAAAGCTTGCTTCTTGCTTGCTTGCTTCCTTCCTTCCTTCCTTCCTTCCTTCCTTCCTTCCTTCCTTCCTTCCTTCCTTTCCTTCTCTACCAACCATCAGGAAACCAGCTCCTCGTCAACACTAAAGCAAATAGTTTGCTTCCTTATTTTTAATATTGCAATGTCTTTCTTTCCCCACATTGCAACATTGCGTGGTTGGTGAAGCACCATCCCCTAGATTCATCTCCAGCTTCCCTGGTTCTGTGATGCCACCTTTGCTATTTGAAAGGAATTGTACCTCCGTTTTCTGTTAAAACACCCGGTGAAAAACCTCTGCTTGCGGAAACAGGCACTCCTGCACACTGTGTGCCTCTGTGTTTGCATTTTTACGGCATCTAACAAAGATCTGATCCAATCCATTTGATCAAAGCCAAAGAAAAGATGAACACATTAAAACCAAGATGTGAGCAGACACAACATGGAACCCCTTCCTCTCTTTCTTTCTTTCTTTCTTTCTTTCTTTCTTTCTTTCTTTTGCTTCGGAAAGGTCCCATCTTGCTGAAAAAAGAAATGCAAAGCTAAAGGGTAGTCCTGCTTCACCCGACATATGTAACACATTTGTTTCAGGTTTATATCTCCTGTCATAACGCGATAGTTTTATTCGTATGCGTATGTGTGTGTTTAAAAACATGCTTTGGCTGGATGGAAAGAACACATCTTGCAACTGGGCAACCTCTGAGCCTCAGGGCTTCTCTCTTTCTCTCCCTCTCCCCCCCCGCCCCCAGTAATGCTCTCTCACCTTACCCAGGTGCATGTTAAATCGGTATTAATGACAATATCATTCTTGTGCAGTCATCTCCAGCTCGCAATTTGGTTTTAATTACCCACCGCGTTGTCTTTCCCTCTCGCTGACAGCCATTAAATAGGGAATGACACTACAGCCACGCTGGCATTGAATAGACACTTCATCAGGCCTTTCGGGAAGAGGGGGAGGGAAAGGAGGAGATTGTGTCCCTGTATCTCTCTTCTTGGGCTTTTTTTAAATTTATTTATTTTTTTGCAAAACTCCAAAAAGCAGACTGCAGCACCTCCTAGTGGCACCTGGTGGGGAAAAAATGCCTCTCCCCCATCCACTTCCCTGTTGTTTTGATAGCTTAGTTAGCAATGCTTTCTTTGGCTAATCTAGAGCTCTTGAAAAAAATAGCACTGTGCTTTAAGAGAGAAAGAAAGAGAAAGAAAACACTTAAAGATTAAGGCGTGATCAGGACATACTGAAGTGTCTCTTCATAGAAATGCAGCCGAAACTTTGATGTCGTTTTTTAAGCCTGTCCTGACAGTGAGCTATGGCTGTTCCAGGGTGAGGACTTTGTCCATTAGAATGTCAGCCTTTGAAACCAACCGGTCACTACAGTAAAGGCTCTGGATTTTGTTTTCTTAGCCCATCTGGCTTGGGCCCATCTGGATTTCTCAGCCCATCTGGGCTGAGTGTCAGCCTTGGAAACCAAGGGCCTTTCCTCCCTACACTGTTATAGTCCTGTCATTCCACTCTCAACACCCTGTAGAATTCTGGGGTTTGTAGTTTCCTGAGGCCAAAGGACTCTCTGGCTGAGAATTCTAAATGCCTCTCCCTCAACTGCAAACCCCAGGATTCCATAGGATGTTGGAAACAGAATAATAGCACTATAACAATGTAGTGCAGAAAGGCCCCAAATGGTCACTAAGGTAAACCAAGAATCCTGATTGTGCACCATGGTCAACCCTTCTCCTTTTTGCTTTCCTCTCCTTCTCACCTTCCTCATGTCCTTGAGAACTTTTAACATGCAAAGTGGTTGCAGTAATAGCTTGAGCCCCATAAACACGTCTTTGTGAAATGGCAAAGAACTGAGCAAACTAGACATGTCTATTTCAGAATTAAGTCCTACTGAGTTCCATGGGACTTATTCTGAGGCAACATAGAATGAACATAGAATGAGGCTTACGCTCACTCTTCTGGAAAGAAGCCCCAGAAATGAAGGGTTCAAAGAAAGAGTGTAACAGTGCAATTATATGCAAGTCTACTCAAATATAAGCCCCACTACGGTTTACTTCTGAGTAGACATGCATATAATTGCACAGTTGCACTCTTTCTTTGAACCCTTCATTTGGGGTAACCAGAAATTCCTTTGAAAAAGTTTGTTCATCTCCTTCCTCTTAACATTATAAACATTGTCTTATAATTCAGGTTTGTTATTGGGTAACTACTGTGGGTTAAGAAAAATATTCATTAAAATGTCACCAACCCAAGACTGTCCTTTTTGTAAATCTACAAGACATCCCCCCCCCACACACCCAAAAAATCAAGTTCATTGGATTTTACTTTGATTCTTCTTCTTTATTGACTCAAAAGCGTTTCATATTTAAGCCACACAATAATTTCTTCCTGTGGCAGCCAGATGGGCTAAGAAAACAAAACCCAAAGCCTTTACACAGTGTATTCGAAGGTATTAATCATGGTTTACTCTACTGTAAACCATGATGATAGAAGGTAGTCCACTAAGTCATACTATGAGAGCCCCAAGACAGCATCCAGAAGATGCTTCTCAATGAGTAGCTGAATTTGAGGAGTAGGTGAAATAGTAGGAACCAGGGGGAGTGCAGCAAAATGTTCCTACATGCAGCCATCCAGTTCATGATTCCGGCCAGCCAGTCATACCTTTTCCTAGGATGCTCCATTTCACTCTCAATGGTTTTCTATTCTCCTCCCAACACTATCCCAACAGTCACCACTCCATTCTGAACATGTTTAGTCTTTATTTGGTGGTGGTGGGTGTCCCTTTTGGGTCCTCAGATTTTATACTCTGGGGTTCCTTTGGAGTCCCCCCTCCAACCTCCCTCTAGTAGATGGGGTCATCTTGACAGCCCCTTCTTGTGGATGGTCCTGTTTTGCCTGTTTAAGAAACCTCATTCAGAGAACGAGCTAGTTATAAGTATATAGGATCTCTCTAAATAGATTTCTCTTTTTCCAATGTTCAGTTTTCTGTGCACCCAAATGGAACCACTGGGCAATTATGATGGTAGATTTATTAATTGCTGCTTGGGCTTTGGGAAAATAGAACTGGAGGAGATAAAATGATAGCTCTTAAAGACTGAGCCCTCCAAAGTCCTTTCCTGTCTGAAACTGGAAGCTCATATGAGAAAGTCATCCACAAAGCTTTAATCTCAGATCCAGGTTCTCCTATATTGGTTTACAGCTATATTGCACCCAGTTAGAGTGATTTCTTTACTTTCCTAATATGAAACTTGATGCTTGGGAAATCTGATAAGTGGGTTTCATTTCCCTGGAAATTTATTGCTTCTATTTCCAAGTGCAAGGAAATAAAACAAGTAAAAACAATAAGCAGCCCGTTAGAACGGTATTAACGAGGGGTCACTCTTTTCTCATGTAAGCTGGGAACTGAGGCCAGGGTTGCTGGGGGAGTGTGTCTGGGGGGAGAACAGCTTTCTTCAGCAGCTTAATGAGTGGTATCATTGCATGCTTTGGCAGAGCTGAGCCCTCAAGCCAGAGTTTAAGCCTAATTCGGATGCGGGGGTGGGGGAGATGTATTTAATGCAAACATAGAAATATGAGCTAAGATCCTGATCAATATTTGCACAGTGCAAGTTTTTTTGTGTGTAGGTACACAGGGATTGTAGTACACCAAAGTAATGCATTGCCTTGTGCTTACCTGTTAAGCAATGCTGTAGTTATTTCTCAACCACCAAGCGAAATGGAAGATCCTGGCAACTTTCCAGAAAGCACAAGCACTTGTGAAAAGATGATGCCCGTGTTAACACCACTTGCTTTACACAGGTTGGGGTATCACACTGGTACAACCTCCTATAAAAGAGAATTTCATAAGTCTAACAATATAAGATACCAGCAGGAACCTGGGTATGAAGTGAAGGTTAACAACAAAACACTTCACTTCCAGAACAAATAATGGTGCAGTCTTAATTTCAGTGGAACATTTCCAAGAGTTGGCCACAGGGACCAGACTAGAGCAAGATATTATCACTCTGGCACTGTGGAGGTTTGGTAACTAAAGGCACAATGAGCCATCCTTCCACCCAGGCCAGCTGATACCAGGAACATGACAGAGTTCTATCCCTTTTTAAAGGCTGTTTTAGGGACTAGAAAACAGTCCAGAACAACCTTTAGATCAGAATTTTGTCCAGCAAGGGAAAGAAATGCAGGGATTCCAGGAACTGCCATGTGCCACAGTGAGTCTCCTAATATTCAATACTTTGTCCACCATTGACTGAGTGATTGGCAGTGGCTCTCCAACCAGGTTCAGCTAGGAACTTCCATGTCAGTGGTGCTATGAATTCACCAGATGTTAAAGATGCTGAATCCAATCCCCAACAAAGGTCCAGCACACTGGATAGCATCTTTAAAGCATGGAATAAAACCTAGAATTGATTTGCTGCATCACTAAAATGGAGCCCCCCCCCAGCTGCCCCTGTCGCCAGGGCTTTAGACAGAGGTCATTCTCAGTCATACCTGCAGATGCTGCAAAGGATAATCCTAAACCATATGCTTTGCAACTGAGTTACAGTCCTTCAGCTATGCCTCTGTGCAAATAATTCCAATCAGTGGGGCAGGACTGTGTTCTAATGCATGATTAGCTCATCATATGGTAGCCATCATATCAACTGGGCAAACACACCCTTAAAAATGGCTTCCTCCTATTTCCTTCCTCCCTCTATTCAAAAGCTTCCAGAACATTCATCACCCCTTCACTGTCATTAAATTTGGTTTCGGGCTCCAGTCAAATGTGATTTTCTTCCCTGACTGGCCACTAGTTATATTAGAATATAAAATTAATCTCAGGGGAGAAGCCAGCACTTAAAATTATTGCCACTGTTTAGCTTACTAATGCGATTTCCTCTCTGTGACCTTTCCATTTGATCCTTCGACAAACCAAATCAACAAACACGTATGCGGAGAAATGAAAGCACTCTGAACACTTAGCTTTAGTTGGCTGAAAACTTTTCACATTTCACAGCCAATGGGAATATTTTTTCCCCCTGCCTTCCTTAGGATCCGAACACCTACAACATAACTGGTATTATTTAAGTTTTATTTTGGTTGTTAAAAATAGTCAGTGCCATAGTAATGTGCTACATATAATTCAATGCTTTTTGCACTGTTCACAAGAACTCAGCAGACTATGTCTCAGATCCTCCAGTTTAATCCCTGGAGCCTCGGAGAACAGCCACCCATTGCTGAAGTCATCAAGGCAAGTATGATTCTAGGAAAATGAGATTAATGGGATGTGGTGAGGTCCTAGGTTTACCAACAGTGACCACTGCCCATTGAAATGGGACAGTCCAACAAGAAAAAAAATCAGTAAGAACTTTTTCAATTGAGCATTGAAATGGAAAGATCATTTTCTTTGCTTATTTTTGTTGTTGCTCCTTATCTTCTTTTTTTCGTTAGAATTCACTGCTAAAAGTTGCACAGTCAACTCATTAGATGTAATTCTTCACTAATGGAACCAATGAGCAATTTTAGCAATTTTCTTATCTTCTGTGAGAAAATCTCAGAAAATCATACAGTTTCCAAAGCATATTCACAGTTTGGGACTCATTCTGTGCAAAGTTCACACGGGGTGGTTCTGCATAGAAAGCAGTGTATTCTGCTCAGGAAACAACTTTTTCTGTACAGAAACCAATGTGTTATGCACAGGAAAAGTTTTTCTCTTTGCAGAAAATATGTTTTCTATACAAAATCACCACACATGAATTTTGCCAAGAATAAGTCCTCAGTTTCACCATTTTCTGTGCAGGAAACAGCTTTTTCTGCATAGAAATACTCTTTTCAAAAAATGTGGTTTCACGTCCAAAACAGCCTTATGTGAATTTTGTGCAAAATAAGCCCCAAACTATTAAGATTCCTTTGTTGTTGTTGTTGTTGTTGTCTGCTTCCAAGTTGTTTCCAACTTATGGTGACCCTGATTCAAACCTATCGGGGGGTTTCCGGTGCTGGGAGTGCTTGATGTGTCCAAGGTTACGAGGTGGGTTTCCTTGTCTGAGAAGAGAACTAAGCTGGGTCTCCAAAGTCATGGTCCAATGCTAGAACCACTCCCCAAAACTGGCTTTCATCAGTCCCTAATTCTTCTTGGTAGGATTTCTCAATTTCTCAGAGTTTTTAAGAATCTTTTAAAGAGCTCTTAAAAGAAACTTCTATTTTTTCCAACCATTTTTCAAATATTTTCAAATATTCTTTCCATCCCTATCTACCAGCCATAATTTTCAGAAGTTCCTGCCCAGGATGTGGTCTCAGAGTTTTGCTTCTCATCAGTAGAAATTACGTCTGCTTCCAAGTACTTGTATTTTCCCTCCATAGGCAGCATTTTGGGGGTAAAGCTATGTCCATCTCCGCCGTCCTTCCTCCACTTTCCAAGATTGTCATTTAAGCACTCGGACACTCCAGGGTGTCCATGTGTCATGCTGCGATAACGCCGTCCTCTGAGTGCTTCCCACAATGGTTTTCAGCAAGCTGAAGAGTGACATTATCCCAGCAGGACGCTTGGCCTTCACCTTCCAGATGGAGACCCACCTTCAAAAGGTTGGCCATCCTTGCAGCTTAAAATAATATTTTATAGTTGCTGCCGTTTGGGATTCAAAGGATGGGGTGGGGGAAGGAGGCTTGAGAGCTGTGAAATTTGTAAAATGCCCATTAGACTCAGCAAAGAGGGGAAACATACACAAGAAACGGTCCAGAGATCTTTCTTGCACTAGGATTTTTAAATATTACAAGTTCTTTCCCAACTACAATTGTTAAGTTCTCTGGGGACTAAAATCTCTTTATGCCATCAAAATTCAGGAGACTTACAATTTTATATTACAGGGATGGGTTTTTACATTGGGGCTGCATTTCTTCCCTTTTTCTTTATTGCATTCAGCACTCTGCCTCTCATCTTCTATTGTTGCTGATTTCCAGTATAGTGAACGGTATACAAACCCACATTAATGTCATTCTGAATTCAGAGTTCTCTATGGGAAAAAAAAAAATAAGGTGGTCAATTAGGGCTGTAGCTACAGAGTGGCAGAAAAATGAGGGCGTTGGCCTTCCCATAAAAATTCTGCACCCTGTAAGAATTTTCCCCCAATCCTCAAATTTCTAGCATTGCAGTTCCTTATAAACTTTAGCGACACATTTATAAATAGATTTAAAAATCAAGAAAGAGAGAACAGGCAAAGGTTAAGAAGGTGGTCTGAACAATGTAAAGAGAAGAGATCTAGTTTTGGAAAAAAAAATCAGTGTCTCATTCTCTGCAATGCTAGAGATTTGAGGATGCAAAATTTCATTTGGGAGGCAGAATTCTTATTTGTGGACTATTCCTTCATCTCCCTCCAGAGCTATACCTTGTGGTCAATGCACATTTGGAAGGCTGTGCATTGTGCATCTATGCATACTTTTCTTCATACTTTTTAACCACTGTTATTTCATTTCCAGGCCCTGCGCACATCACTTATGTATACCATGTGTACCTTATGTGAAGAAGTATGTTATCTATAAATGTTAAATACCTTTTCTTTCTTCCTTTAGTAAAAACAAGAGTAGGGGCATTTCTGCCCTACAATGTTATAGTGCTATTATTCCACTTTCAACCTTCTGTGGAATGCTGGGGTTTGCAGTTTAGGGAGGGGCATTCAGAATTCTCAGCCTCTTTGACCTCAGTAAACGACAACCCCCAGAATTCCACAGGATGTTGAAAATGGAATAATAGCAGTGCAACAGTACAGGATGGAAATGACCTATGTCAGAGTCTTGTTACTCCTAACTAGAGTAAAATCATTGAATGGTTTATTCTTTTTTAAATGTCCAGTCTTCCTCCCAATATGGGATCAAAGGGAGCCCACTATGTATGCTAAAAATAAAATAATAAAATAAAATAAGGCACAGTGAAAATAATGGATAATGCCATTTTTTTTAAAAAAAACATATTTAAAAAATAATTTTAAACTGTGCAGAAAGCAATTAAGACATAATAATCATGATAAAAATGGAGCACATCCCAGTTAAAAGACCTTCTGCAATGCACAGTCAACAGTCAAAGGTCTGGGTAAATGAAAAGGTGTTTGCCTGCTGGTGGAAAGAAAGCAGAGAGAAGGACAGCCCAGACTTCCATAAGAGGCACTTTCAACCTCCTCTGGAATCCTGGGGTTTGCAGTTTAAGGGAGGGGCATTTAGAATTCTCAGCCAGGGAGCTCTTTGGCCTCAGGAAACTACAAACCCCAGAATTCCACACAATATCGAAAGTGGAATAATAGCACTATAACAGTGTAGGGGAGAAAGCCCCCCAGTTTCTCACTTCTCCTCCCACTTCTCTCTTTGACCTCAGCTTACTTCAGCAGCTGCAAACCGGGTTTAAATTGCATAAGTCATTTGTACTCATTCTACTCAGGAGAGGGGAGAGATGATGGGCAGAAACCTGCCTTTCCCCACAGGCTCAAGCAAAAGCATAGTGCTGCAGGCTCTCCTAGCTTGTGTGTTTTCCCTCAT
This sequence comes from Ctenosaura bakeri, assembly GCA_948474755.1. Taxonomy (NCBI): domain Eukaryota; kingdom Metazoa; phylum Chordata; class Lepidosauria; order Squamata; family Iguanidae; genus Ctenosaura; species Ctenosaura bakeri. The sequence continues at coordinate 6,310 of CAOLHI010004465.1, read as the reverse complement.
TAATCACTTTTGCCATTTGATAGGGGCTCGGCCACATATGTCCTGGTTTTCATCTGGGAAATGTTGGAGGGTATGCAGCGAGGGCCTTTCTGCACTATAGTCTTGTAGTGCTACTATTCCACTTTCAGCATCTAGTGGAATTCTGGAGTTTGTAGCTTACTGAGGCCAAAGAGCTCTGTGGATGAGGATTCTGAAGGCCCCTCCCTAAACTGCAAATCCAAGAATTCCACAAGATGTTGAAAGTGGAATAATAGCACTATAACAGTGCAGTGTGAAAAGACCCTGAGTGTCAGCAAATGTGAAGTGGATATTTTTGTCTCAGATTTTGAACCCAACAGAAGTTTAGTTTTGCGTTTGTGTGGTGTGTTATTTCTCTTTGCTGTCCCTAACCCCACTCAAGACTACCATGCAATGGGGCAATTGTGTGTTACATCAGCCAGGCCATTTCTGCACTAGACTGTTATAGTGCAATTAGTCCACTTTCAACATCCTATGGAATCCTGGGGTTTGCAGTTTGGGGACTGGCCTCAAAGGGGCCTCAAATTCCATAGGATGTTGAAAGTGGAATAATAGCACTATAACGGTCTAGTGCAGAAATGTCCGCAGTCTTTTGTCCAGTAGACAACAAACTCTCTTTATCTTGCAGTTCTTCCAGAGACTTGTCAGGCTGCTGACATACTTTCCATGTTGCCACACGCCATTAGATCTTTCTCGGCAGTAACGGTGCCACTGGGGCTTCAAATTCATAGGAGCCACTGGAAACTCAATGACTCTCGAACATGTGTTTGTGATCCTACTTGTCTCAGCAGGAACATCTTCCCTTGTTCATTTCCCCCCCTCTTAAATAAGCGCTTCGCTCAGAGTCCCCACACTTTCGTAGATTTTTTTTTAAAAAAAAAATTTCCTCATCTGTTTTACAGGTCTAATCACTCTTGCAGCTCAAGAAGTAGGGGATCTTTCAAAGTGGTAATTAGACAGCTGTGCTCATTATCTCAGTGGGTAACATCACTAAGATCTCCTTGTTCTTTGTTTTCTTGTTTATTAAGTGGCACAGAGGGAAAGAGGAGATGTGGAGAATGCCCCCTTGGTAGGACGCCTTACTGCCTCTCAGCCAGTGTGCGGTGCTGTAAAGAAATTGTACAGCAAAGGTATCCTTTTCTTTCATGCTTCTGTTCTTGTTGGCTCTAGGGAAAGCAAATATCATTTTCTGTCATGGCAGTATTCCTCGTTTCATGCTTCTGTGAATGTTCAGATTATGTTCTGCATCTGTGTTTCACATCTCACTTACTCAGTGGTGTTTGGGCTTCGAGGCAGCTATCCTTGAATATAGGACAGCAACCAGCATGATGGAGTGGTCTGAGCTTTGGACGATGACCCTAGAGACAGGCTTTGATTCCCCACTCAGCAATGGACACCCACTGGGTGACCTTGGGCACGTCACACACTTTCTCAGCCCCAGCAAAAACCCCATGATGGGTTCAACGTAAGTCGGAAATGACGTGAAAGCACACAACAACAACTCATTCAAGAACAGGAGATACATACAAGAAGGACGACAAAGAAAAGTGGAGTGGTTTTAAGGTTGGCCTAGGACTCTGGGAGGCCAGGGTTCAACTCCCTCTTCAGCCATGGAAACCCACTCAGTGCCCTTGATCAAATCACACTCTCTCAGCCTAAGAAGAAAGCAATGGCAAACCTCTTCTGAACAAATCTTGTACAGAGAGCTCTGTTGGTCTTTTGGGTCACCAAAAGTCAGAGGGCCTTTCTACACCACACTGTTATAGTGCTATTATTCCACTTTCAACATTCTGTGGAATTCTGGGGTTTGTAGTTTCCTGAGTCCCAGGAGCTCTCTGGTTGAGATTTCTAAATGCTCCTCCCTAAACTGCAAACGCCAGGATTCCAAAGGAGGTTGAATGTGGAATAATAGTACTATAATACTATTGTGGAAAGGCTCACAGTTGACTTGAAAGCAAATAGCATGTACTCTCTCATACGCACAATATGAGGAAGAGGAATGCAGCCACATGTGCCAGCTCCCAGTGCCCTAGTATGCACTCGCTTGGCTCTCTGCCCCATCCCCAATGTGCATGAGTTGAACATAGAGGTCTGTAGCAGGTTTCTCTTTGCATTCTCTTGAATCCAAGGAGGACATTTTGCATGCTAGGCCTACACAAGACAAAGGGCTAGTCAGCTTCTAAGGACATGCAGTCATTTGTACGCTCTTGACCCTAGCCTAGTTCCCTGCCTGTATATGTCGCGGCATTGCATTTTTAAACATTATTTATTTTCCCCAACCACAGATGGAAAACTGTTTTTAAAAATGGAGGGAAGGACAAACCCATATACATCACCCAATTTACCCATTTCATCTCCCCCCTCAATTCTTCTTTTCTTAAATATATATAGACAGACAGACACACACACATATCAAGTACTTTCCATCAAGTTTATGAATATATTTGGAAATTTCAGAAAGGGTTTTTTTTTAAAAAAAAAAGAAAGAGTAAAGATATTCTTTTAATTCTTTACTTCAAATGATTATTTGAGTACTCAATGAAGATACTGATTAAAAAAAAAAAATTTCCAAGGTGGTTGACTGTGTTCTCCAGAAAGTTGTGGTCCCAAATCTAGTCACTAGAACAGAACCATTAAGTGAATGGGATTTGCATAAGTGTTACCTAGCCAATCAAGAATTGATTCAATAGGTTACTCTGTCTAGGACCAACAAATGAATTTAAGTTTCTAGTTGAAGTTAGTCCAAGTGATCTACCACACTAATGTGACAATAGGAGAAACAGAGATCCATGCGCACTGATAGCAATGAGTTATATTACTGCTGTAGGATGGTGCACAGCATTTCTCCATACTATTAATCATAGAAAAGGTAAGCTAGCTTGAGGAATATGTTCCTTCACATGGACCACCTAGCACTGATTGTGGTTCCTGAGACCTGGGGAATTTGGCAGTCTAACTACTCTGGTTTCATCTATGGAATCTTGAGGTTTGTAGATTGCTGATGCACTGGGGATGAGAATTCTAAATGCCTCTCCCTAAAAAAGCCAATCCCTTGATTCCATTGGAAGGAACCATGGTAGTTAAAGTGGAATAATAGTGCTATAATTCTGCAGTGTGTATGGACCCCTGGTATTCTTCAAAGGCTTTCCCTCCATTCCAACTGCCACTCCGCTGACCTCTGACAGAGCAGAGAAAAGGCAAGCATAGATCCATCATGCCAGGTCCAGAAGCAGAGGAAAGGGTCTTCTTCTATCCCAACTGCCACTGCCCTGGACTCAGAGAGAGATAAGAAGAGGCAGGGACATTTCCATCATGCCCTGATGGTGCAGTGGTTAAATGCCAGTACTGCAAGTCACAAGGTTGTGAGTTCGATCCTGCCCGGCTCCAAGATTGACTCAGCTTTTCGCAGGTCGGTAAAATGAGTACCCAGCTTGTTGGGGGCATGTATAGAAATGTTTCAAAATACACGCTATTTGTAAGTAGTTCGCCACCTCGATCCATATGGAGAGGCAGGATACAAATAAATAATAATAATAATAATAAATGCCTAGGTCCAGAAGCAGATGAAAGGCCTTCCCTCCCTCCCAACTACCACTGTCCTGGACTCAGGAGGAGAGAAGACCTACCAGCACCTGCTTCAGCCAAGCATGCCCATCCCCTTTCCTTTTGTGTCATGACTTAATTAGATTGTAAGCCTGAGGTCAGGGAACTATTTTTTTTACTTGTGAAGCTTCATGTACAGTGATGGCACTATGCAAATAAATGGTCATAATGATGATAGTGCTGATAGTAATGATTGCCATGATGATGATGATCATAATGTTTAATTCAGCCCATGTTTTCCAATACTTTTAAGGCCTTTATAATCCAGCATGAGTGATGAAAATGATGTAATGTCTTCTACTGATTTCCACCGTCTCTCCAAAAGCCTCCTCAACATACACGGCTTGTCATTTGCAGTCTGTTTGGCTTAGCTGGCTGGTAATAGGTGCGGGTGAAGGGTAATTTGATTGAGTCCTCTTCTTTCTGATACTGCTCAGTCAGAAAGCCCATGTCACATTAAGAGAACTCTAATCAAAGTTCTGATGCTGTACTGTCCTTCAGATGAAACAAAGTGGAGAAATGGATTGACACTTCCACTCATACTTCAGAAACAAAATGACTAAGTGGAACTCCTTGCAATGGCTATGTGAAATGGCATTGGCATTGATTATGAAATCAGCATTCTGAGAGTCACTGGAAGCTAATTAAAGGGTCACTTTCACAATATAGTCCCCTTTGAGCAGGAAATGAATAGAAGCCTGGTAAGAAAGGATACCCATCCCTCTTTAGATCTTTGCTTTTGGGGAAGAGGGAGAAAAGGGGATCAATTCAGCAGCCATTCAAGGTGAGGTCACTTTCATCAATAGCTGAACATATAGGCCAGTGTTCTACATCAGCTATTCAACTGAGTAACCTCTCCTGGCCCAATCCCTCCAACCTAATGAAAGCATCATTCATCCATGGTCTGGTCACCAGCAGACTGGACCTCCTCCTCACCACATAGCTGATGCCTGGTAAGGTAGGTTGGAGGAGAAATTATGGTTGTGGCAATACTGTCACAATTGTGACTAAGCAGCAATTGTGAATATGGAACCATTACCTAGATTTACTCATCCATAATTGTGAATGATGTTTCTGACAGATTTGGAGAGTCAGGCCAGGAGACGGTACTTAGTCAAGGATCCTTAACTGAGGTTAGTTATGTATAGTGAAGGATAATTGACTAAGTTGCTTAGTTAAACCCAATGAGATGCTAAATCATATCATCCCAATATCAGCTGCTAAACACTGTCAAGTAATGGAAACCTTTGAATGCCAACATGCACATTTGTTGTTCTTGCTGTATGACTTCAAGTCATTTCCAATTTATGGCAATCCTAAGGGGAACCTATCATGGGCTTTTCTTGGCAAAATTGCTCAGAGAGGCTTTGTCTTGTTATTCTTCTGAAGCTGAGAGAATGTGATTTGCTGAAGCTCACCCAGTGGTTTTCTATGGCTGAGTGGGCATTTGAACCTTGGTCTCCAGAATCATAGTCTAATGCTCAAACCGATATACCATATTGGTTCTCCAGCACTCAAATACTCTCAGATTTTAATTACTAGAGGAACAAACATTGGAGATGTTTGTGAGCATTTGCATCAGTGAGCATTTGCAAACATTCAGTAAACATTTGCATGGTCTAGGATCCGGATATATACTTGACATCCAATTTGCAGAGCAGAATTTGCGAGAGGGAGTTGTTTTCTGCTCCTTCCTCTCTCTACCCTGTCTGCGTCCAACATTTTTTGCTTCTCTCAAGAACATTGTTGTTGCTCTAAAGCACAGCACCAGCTGCTTACCGTGGCCTTTTGCTCCCAGATTTCTGTTCCCTGCTGCCCTGCAGAGGTGAACAATAAGTTCCACTTCCAACGGTGTCCAGCCTCCTCTCTTACCCCTTGCCGGCAGGATTTTCTTGTGTTTGATGTGATATTTTTTAGTCACGCTGTGTCCTCATAATAAGAACAAGAACATGGGGGAGCCAAGATCCTAGTCTCCCTTCAGTTGCCATGGCTTGCCGTCTTGTGTTGTTGTGTTCTGCTTTGGAGGGCCTACCACTGCTGGCTTGACTCCTGGCTTCCAATTTCTTTAATAACGTTCCCTGCCTTACTACAAAGTGAACAGCGGTGCCTGATCTCTCTAGTCAAGAGCCTGTTTCCCCCTGCTTGCCCATTATCTTCCATAACAGCCCAAGCCACAAGCCTGAAGAGGGAAAAGAAATGCTTTAAATATATATGGGGATAGGTTTCTGTATTTCATGCCATCCATTTGTGAGTCCTGAAGACATGTCTCCTCTTTCCTCCTGCACATTTCAATCCTTCCTGGATTGCTGAAATAAAGACATTGTAAATTTATTAAGATAGCCTTTGGAAATGCCTCATTACAAATAGCAAATTAACTGCAATAAGTTGGTTAGAAATATAATGAATGTACAAGCAAGCTGGATTATGCCTGTAACTTAAAAAGTAGTAAACCAACTCCTTCTACAAGACAGCTCTAAATTTGCATTGCTTTTATGAGTATAGAACTGTGACCTCAATATTTGTCAGAAGAGGAACATCACTTAGTTCATGTTCTGACCTGTGCCTCACACTCTACCCTCATGCTTCCTTGTAGGCATGGAAGACACAACAAAGGGTACAGGTAATTTATATCACAGGCCAAAATACATAGTGTTAAAGTAACTCATAGTGACTGTTTAATTCCTTTTAC